>JAOYFF010000042.1:2273408-2292197 GCA_025773925.1 Cryptomyrus ogoouensis
GTTATTAGCCAGCCACGCTGTCGATGCTTCATTCTGTCACCCTGACATGGTCGCATATGAACACAGTACCACAATGTTTATGTGCAATACAAACGACTGATCTGGCTAATAGTGCAGCAGGCCCTGCTTATGGATGACAGATTGATGGATTGATGAATTCACTGATCGATTGATATTCCTGACAGTGATTATTCTGTATGAGTTTAACGGCTCCTCTTTGCCGCAGCTGAGGCACAGTGTGGAAAATGGGAGAGTGATAGCGGGAGGGAAAGTGGGGGGGGGGGGATCAGAGGCCCCCTCCCTCGCTGCCTTTACCTCCCCCACTCCTGTTCTGTTCTGTTCTGGGGGGTGGTTGAGGTTGGAGTGGCAGGAACACAAGAAACTACCAAATATTAGGGCCAGACTGTGCCATGAATACAGCACAGCATGCGAGAGCCTCTGGGGCGCCGGCTTAGAGACGGCGTGCGGGGGGGGGGGGGGGACCTGGCGGAGAAGCCGATGAAAGGCTAGCTGGGGGGAGCCATAATCAGACAGCCAATAAGAGCCAAGAGCTACTGAACCAATGAGCTGCTAACCAATGAAATCAATGGGGATGAAATCGGGGACCAAGAATGAGCAAAGGACATGGGGGGTGCAAATAATAGGGATGAAGAAGCAGGAGCAGCAGGAGGGGGGAGACAGAGACACAAAGAGAAGGGAGGTGAGAAAGGGAGCTGGAGAGGGACACGTTTAACAGGCTCTGATATGATGCATTAATAACCTCATATCATGATAATGTGTGAATCAGTTTCAGCTGAGCTCTGCTGTGATGCATTTCAGTGGAATGCGACGGAACTGTTAGCGGGGGCTGGCAGTTAGCAACACGCTTTCAGGACCGACCAAGCGCCACTCACCCCACCCCCGCCCTCGCGCTCGTTACCCACGCTCGGGGACCGGGGTCGCCGCTTCTCTGTGTCGACACCAACAAAAACCAACGCTCTGCTCGCATGGAAAACAGGGATTGAAAATAAATGTGAGACAATACCTCATGCTAGTCAGTTAGCGCTAGTCCATGCTTGCAAGCTAATATGGCTCAGTTAGCACTGGATCGAGCGAGCCAGTCAACACTGCATCAGGCTAACCAATTAACACTATTGTATATTATCCACTTGGCAAGTTACTTGAGGTACACTTATCGTAGCAAATATGATGCTAATTGACACATGTAAATCCATCTATACATCCATCCATCCATCCCTCCACCGATGAAGACACTGCTTGCCCTGGTGAGATTAAACTCCAGACATGCATACATACAAATCCAATTTCATAGCTAGACATTCAAGGAGCATGTATGGGTGCAGTTTAGCGAGTTCTTAGTTGGTCAGAATTCTCAGGGCAGATGTGCTTTTATTTTGAAGGTTTATTCTTCCTCCTGCCAGTTCCAGGCAGACTGCGTGTGTCTCAGCGGCGCCCGGATATTGTTTTTTCCTTTTTTATATAATAAAGACTTTGCGCTCCTTCACGGGTGAAGAAGCTGCCTCCTGTCTTTTCTCTTCGCGCCACAGTAGACACACTGAGGGCCAGTGTGGCCTATAGGCTGCATTCAGGCTGCCGTTCCATTAGGGGACACAAATGAGAGAATGAAAGAAATCAGGAGAAACACCTCCGGCTGCATTTCAGGAGACTACAGCTATCTACACCAGTTTTAATATTTCACTACTTCTCTTGGGATACAGACGTGATCTACATCGTTAGTAACCAGATGTGTTACTGAAATGTTTTCATTCAATGAATCGACAGAAATTGTTTTCTGCTGCTCCACTCACTGGAATGAAAGTGAAGTATCTGGAATGACCTTTAGAGGAGGTCTGACCCTCTCAGGCCACCATAGGAACTTTCAGCCCATGCGGGGGTGACCTGATGGACATACAGGCACTGCTGACTGACTTCTCAGGGTCCCCCACTGTCGGGTGACATTTAGGCTCCCTCTGACCCCTCACTGGCTCTCAGTGCATCATAGAGATAATTCCTGACTGGCATCCATCCAGTGATCAAAACTTTGTTCAATAAATCTCCATGTCCCCTGATTTCCTGCCCCACAATCGCCTAAATAACCGTACGCCACAAGCAATCAGAGTCATTCTACAAACCATAACATAAAAGCGACAGTAACGGGAACCAGTCAAGCAGTGATCTGTGTGGCCCCCAGCTGGTCAGGCTGCAGTACAGCAGTCTACTCAGTGAGCATTACGCATTTGGCTGCTTTTGCCATATGAGATCAGGCTTCCCGCACTGCCTCTGAGACCAGCTGGTGGAGGGCTCTGTTTACCCGGCACACACACAAATACCGATCAGTCAGGCTCAGAGCGTACACACACACTCACACTCACTCACACACACACACACACACACACACATATATATATTCACATTCGCCGATGGATTAACTACACCTGGCAGCGACGCACACAAATCTACATGAAGACAAACACACAGATATGCATCTGCATATACAGATGGATTACTTAAACCTGATATGCACACAAACACACAGATATACACAGATGGATTAACTGGCACGGCCACACATACCCACAAGGGACAAACACGTACAGAACACTCAAGGGTCTACTCAGACCCAGAGGCACAGAAATACACACACAGAGCGACAGAAATGCGAGCGCACTGCTGTAATGTTCTGCTGTCAGGCGGCACAAGTCGCACAACAGCTTCCCTACAGTGAAACCAAAACGCAGCAGCCGGAATCGTAAGCGGAAGGAGCAAATGTCAGCATATTGCACCAATTCTAACATCTCGCCACCAGTGCAGGAAGGGTGCCGAGATTCCCCTGCTCACTCACGAGGCACTAAAGGGCCAGGCCCCTGCTTATCGGACCGCACGGATTAGCATGTAGCATCCAGCAGGGCCAGGCCCCTGCTTAGCGGACCGCACCGATTAGCATGTAGCATCCAGCAGGGCCAGGCCCCTGCTTATCGGACCGCACCGATTAGCATGTAGCATCCAGCAGGGCTAGGCCCCTGCTTATCGGACCGCACGGATTAGCATGTAGCATCCAGCAGGGCTAGGCCCCTGCTTATCGGACCGCACCGATTAGCATGTAGCATCCAGGGCATACGCTGACGTGAGCCCTCCTTCAGCCCCAGCTGGTAGGACGTTCCACCAGCACATCCACAAGCTACCCCCTTGGTCCCAGGACTCTCATCCACACTGGGAGCCTATTACTTTAGCCAGTTGACCCCCGCCCCCCCCATGGGTTTTTCAACCCAGTCCTCGAGGTCCCCACTGGGCAGTCCACATTTTTGGTTCCTCTCACCTCCCAACACACCTGTATCTGGTATTCGATATTCTTAATTGGCTGAGAGCTGATGGAGCAAATACACTATATTGTGTAAAGTTTGGTGGAGGGGGGATTATGGTGGGGGCTTTTTTTCAGGGGTTGGGCTTGGCCCCTTAGTTCCAATGAAATGAACAATTCTATGCTCCCAACTTTGTGGAACCAGTCTGTGGATGGCCCCTTCCTGTTCCAACATGACTGTGCACCAGTGCACAAAGCAAGGTCCATATGGACATGGTTGAGGGAGTCTGGTGTGGAGGAACCTGCCTTTACACACACGTGAAATTTATACTTTACACTTGGCACAATGCAGTCAGGCAAGTATCATTCTCCTGGCAACCGCCAAACCCAGAATCGTCCATCCAAGTGCCAGACAGGGAAGTGTGATTCGTCACTCCAGAGAACATGTCTCCACTGCTCTAGAGTCCAGTGGCAGTGTGCTTTACATCACTGCATCTGACACTTTTCACTGCACTTGGTGATGTAAGGCTTGGATGCAGCTGCTCGACCATGGAAACCCATTCCATGAAGTTCTCCATGCACTGTTCTTGACCTAATCTGAAGGCCACACAAAGTTTGGAGGTCTGTAGCTATTGACTCTGCAGATTTGGCGACTTCTGCACACTGTGCGCCTCAGCATGCGTTGTCCTTGCTCTGATTTTACATGGCCTGTCATTTTGTGGCTGAGTTGCTGTTGTTCCCAATTGCTTCCACTTTGTTATGATACCGCTAACAGTTTAGTAGTGAGGAAGTTTTACA
Source organism: Cryptomyrus ogoouensis (assembly GCA_025773925.1). NCBI lineage: Eukaryota > Metazoa > Chordata > Actinopteri > Osteoglossiformes > Mormyridae > Cryptomyrus > Cryptomyrus ogoouensis. Next base: position 2,277,505 of record JAOYFF010000042.1, read on the forward strand.
AATGGACTTATTGCACAGGTGGCATCCTATCACGGTACCACGCTTGAATTCACTGAGCTCCTGGTACTTGATTTAATACACCTGTGGCTATGGAAGTGATTGGAACACCTGAATTCAATGATTGGGAACAGGTATCCCAATACTTTTGCCAATATAGTGCATGTGGACTTTCTGGAGGGTCCCCAAGGATTGAGTGGAGAAACACAATCTTAAAACATTGTACATTTGCTGAGTGCTTCAGTGCAGCCGTGTTGAGAAAGGCACTATATAAAAATAAAGTGAATTGAAATTCACTTTATTTTTTGAAGTGCGTGTGTGTGTGTGTGTGTGTGTGTATCAGTGTATGTGTGTGTGTGTATCAGTGTATGTGTGTGTGGATTATGTTTATATTACATTGTGGGGACCAAATGTTATTTTGACGTTGAGATCTATGAATGCAATCAAAACTAAAAATGCCAAAAGTCAGGGATTTTGTTTGGTTAGCTATGGTTAAGGTTAGGGCTGGGTAGGGGTTAAGGTCGTCATGTTGGGATTAGAGTTTTCCTCATAGAAATGAATATAGAGTCCCCACAGAGATATAATTACAAACCTGTGTGTGTGTTGTGTGTGTGTGTGTGTGTGTGAGGCCAGCTACCCACCTTGAGCAGGTCCTTGTGGAAGTCCTGCCCATTGTTCATGCCCTCCAGGTTGCTGACGAACTGCATGCATGACATCCTCCGGCCAACATTCTGGGGACACGGGGACACAGCAGCATCATAGCGTTGTTCAGCAGAGTTACACCCACCCCTCAGAGTGTCATCTGCAGGGCCGGCCAATCTGCAGCCACCAAACCTCTCCCATAACCATGTATCAAGCCCTCATGTTTCCTTCTACAGCATTATGCTCTAAGGCTCAGCCAGTCACTGTACAGCCAAATTACTGCCCCCCCTTAGAGGCTGGGTTATAACCCAAGGAGGTTGATGGGATGGCAAAAGTAACATATTTAAGCATGTGGCTCCAGGCCAGGGGATTCTCACTGAGTTGCTTATTTTACTAGAGGTCAGTTACACTCATTCCTGGAAGTCCTCACTTCATTACAGGTGAAAATCTATCAGGCCCCCTACCTCCTGTTCTCCCTCCCTCCTTCCCTCCCTCCCTCGCTGTTTGTTGTCGACTCACCTGGCCATGCAGGTCACTGTTGAGCAGCATCAGGGCACAGGTTAAGGCGTGGATGCTGTCTGGTGGGGGTGCAGAGGGGGAAAGAGTGAGAAAGAAAGATGACAGGAGTAAATATCTGAGGAACCATACAGGAAACATGTTCTGTAACCTACTAAAGGGTGCTGCCTTTGGGGCACCACTGTGAAATCGATTCAGACAGCCATAGCAACTTGAAAGCAGTCAGACCTGAAGGAATGAAGATGAGCGGGACGTGTAGCAGAAGGTATTTTACTAGAACATTCTTTAGCCCTGTAACCCATGCACTGAACTTATTCAGACCCTTGTAGGGCCAAAACAACCCGATTCTACCCAAGCCCACAGGACACATCGCTGCAGCAGGGCCTGATTCTAAATGTACAGAGCAGTAATCCAATGTGTGTCCACAAAAGTCTGAATGTACAGTACTAGTCTGGTAACAGACAGAATGAGCTCTTTGGTAGTGATGGACAAAACGACAATTCATGAACTATTTGCTGTATTGTTTGATCCCACTAGATGGTGTGCTTAGGTTGCTCCGGGGGATGCTTTGTGCCCTTTCTTGAACAGAGAACACCATCTAGTGGGGTCAAAAAATACACTAAATGGTCCATGAAGCATCATTTTGTCCATCACAACTCTGGCTAAGGAGCCCCATGCAATCACGGTTCTGCTACGGCGTGTGAGTGTCACACAGACGCTCATGCATCCTCCATTGTTCCTTCCTACCTTCACAAGTTATGCTGTCTGGATTACATTGCAGGAACCTACTGGAGAAATGGGACAGCACTCGCTCCCTCTCCTGCGTTTCTCCCTTGAGGGCAAATTCCCTCAGGAAATTCCTGAAGGGGAGGAGGGGAGTGGAGCAAGAGAACTCAACATGAGGTAATCTGTAATCACTGTCCGACAGGACTGTGAAATACACTCTTGACGATGCACCCAAAAATCATCTATCTACGCTCTTTGTGGAGCTGACCACATGAAGAATGATGAGCCTCACCACCAGATGGCAGTGTTCTCTCCATCAGACTGGGCAGTAATGCGATGACCCAGGTACACAATGGAGAATTTCTTATGCTAAATGTGTCACGGCGATGTGGCACGCTATCAGAAGTGGCCTAAACTCTAAGCGAGTTGGAGAACGAGGACCTACCGGAGAGCCTGGTCCAAAGTCAGACCTGCAAAGTCAAAGAAACCCAAGTATTCCTCTGCAACCACACGGCTGAAGTCGTTGCTGGAAAAACACACAGAAACACACAGCAGACAGGAAGAGGGAAAGCTGTCAGTTTCAGATGAACAAACAAACAGGAATTGTCTGTCATCATCTCTTTACAATTTGTCACAAAGCTGAAGTATGTAGGAAGAGGGGTATGGCAATTACAGGAGGAAGGGTCATGTGATTTTGACTTTTCCTGGTGACTACTCTTTCCTCTTCCCAAAAAGCTCATTAATCATTGCATTGTGCTTCCTTACTTCCTAGAAATCCCAGCTATGGGATATAAAATTTTCCCCAAACCCCCTGCCTCACAAGTACCTAATGGCACTTCCCTGTGTCACATGGTTCCCTTTGCCATGCAGCAGGGGGATTTTCTCCACACCTATCACCGTGGCCCTTAACCCCACGTTCCGTTTCATCAGGCCCCGACATGCTGCTGGGAGCCTGCTGAGATTATCCCATAGGTCGTGTTATGTGAGTAAGTAGCAGGGCTACTGCACAGGGACCATGCAAAGGAAGGCATTACTGGGGCCCTGTGGTAGAAGGCAGGGTTGAGGAGCTACACCTATGACCAGAAGGTTCAAGTCCTAGAAGGAAGGGATGAAGTCAAAGCAGAACGAGTTACAAAGCATTTAGCACATGCTTTTGACATCCAATTTCTTTTTGAGAAAGCAGGGTGAGAAAGTGTCTAGAGCAATGGGAGGCTTTCTCAAGGAAATCAGACCGTGGGATTTGAACCAAGGACTACCTGATCACACACACCATGCCTAAACCCTCAGAGCCACAAACCACCTCCTAAAGGCAGCAGACTTGAGTCACACAATTGTATTTAAATCTTTTTTCCACATCACAAGGTTCTGCTCTCCCAGATGGACCAACATCTGGACAGAGAACTGGGATTGATAGGTAATATTCAGAAGCTGTTACCAGCAATCAGACTAATCAAGCATCTTCCATAACCACCACTGAGCACGTTGACTTTGCTCACTTCTTGCTCAGGTGCAGGGCCACGTCAGACTTCCGGAAGCCATCCAGTTGGAAGAGCCGTTTAGCCAGCCTTCTGGCAGCCTCCGAGTCAGCCCGGTTCCCATTGGTGAGGGTATCGGTGCTACCCAGGCCCAGCCTCTCGCTCAGGTCCTGATCCATGTCCGAGTCCCCAGCCAGGCGAATGGTCTTCTCCCTGGGGAGGGAAACTCGAGGAGGTCAGCCGCATCTGCAGCCCTGAGGTTCATCTGTCTGACCTCAGTCCAAACAGGGTGATCAGAACCCCAGCAGCATGCTGCAGAACAGCTAGACCCCTCTCTTTTTTTTAACCATGACTTTGAAAATGTGTCGCAGAAACTGGTTCTAGAAACTCTAGTAGCCCCTTCAGCAATGCCCGAAGGTCTTAGTCTTTCATCTCTCTGTCACTTCATCTCTGGGGGCCTTGGTTACCATTTCTGGGTGGCATTTTCTGCTTTGAGCGGAGGGGCAGCATTGTGAAGAGATGATGACAGCAGCTAGCAGAGGCTGAGGTTGCTTATCACAGCAATGATGCTAACAATGTTAGCAGTAACAGCAATAATAAAACCCCTCATGCGCCCACTCACACCCATTTTCGGCCTTGTGACCTGTGAGGTGTGCCTCTCAGGCCTGCTAACAGCTCCCCAAAAAGTAACCTAGCAACCACAGATTCTCGACTCGCCCCATGCCCATCCTGGATGCTCACACATTTGCGCTTGTGGTACTGATTCATTCCCTGCGTCACGTACAAACTGTTGCACTCTGCATTCTGCTTTCCATTACGTGGACCACATCCTAAGTGTCTGACACGAGTGTTAAGGTTAGAAAATGTTTTCCACAAGTATCCTCGCCAACAAAAAAGGTAAAGCCCACTGGGGAAGACGAGATGCATATGCCATACTGTTTGCTTATTGAGCCCTTATTGCTTATTGGTTCTGCTGCACCTGCTAGGGTTAGGTTTACAAGTTTGAGGTTAAGGTTGGGTTTAGGGTTAGGGGTTAAGGTTGGGTTTGGGGTTAAGGTTGGGTTTAGGGTCCAATACCCCTTCTGAGTTTAACTGCTGTCATGAGTCATTGAAATTCTCCGTCAGCCTCTGGAAGTGATGCAAAGGGAACTTCTGTAAAAAAAAAAACCCTTGCATGGGTGGAAACAAAACAAGAGCACACGTCCCAGGGGCCTGTCCGGGTTCGAGATCAGGTGATGAGAGGCAGGGCTGCAGGGTTCTGTTATAGTGCCTCATATTGTTTTTTTACAATGTAATCACCACCATTATCATCACCACCACCATCATCATCAGCCCAAAATATTACTACTACTAATTATTATTATTTTACTCTGACCATGTTTAATTTCACCATCTTTACAGAGATTCTCATATTCTGTGCCCTCCCACTGCCCTCACATATTGCGGGGGTGAGGTACTCACCCGCGACCACTGCTGGGGGATGTACCTGTACTCCATATCCGTGCCCCACCCCTGTCATCACAGCGCAGAACAAGCCCTCCCTACAGACCCTGCCCCCTCGTGCCTGCCACCTTGCAGCCAGGTCACCCTACCCACCCCTGGCTGGGGGTCCTGCAGCCTGGGGGCCGTGTTGGCCAAATGTCCGGGGAGCCGCACTGACCCCAGTTTGCTCCTGGTCTCCACTCTCACTCCGCCAGCCCACACATCCTCCTCTCTTCCTCACCACCTCCTCTTCTTCTAATCCCTTCTTCCCTCAATTCCCTGTTATTTTTGCTTTTCTCCTGCATTCATATGATCCAGCCAGGAACTCAGACAGGGCAGCCCTGCATCTCTATTTCCCACTTGTTACATGCCATAAGGTTCTGGGTACATACCGCAAGGGTTCGTGTTTATTAAGTATAATTTGTGTCTGTTAGGCTCTGGTCGGACGACGTCACTTCCGGGTTATTCGTAGAAGAGGCCTGTTCTCTATATTTCCCATTCCTGTGTAACGACCATTTTGCTCGTGTTCCTGACTACGAGAAAGCTTAGCCCCTGGTGTTCACATTATGCGTGTGCAACGTTTATGGTGTAACGAGTGACTGCCGTTTTCTTTGTTTGATTTATTTGGGTAGGGAGACAGTAAGAGTGATTGTCTTTTGTTTCATCTTTCTTTTATAGGTGAGTTAGTTTGGGACTCTGTTGATTTGATTTTGGGAATCGGTCGATTGTTTTGTTTGTTGTATTGGCCTGGGTTTGTTCTGCCCCCCCCACCACGTGTTCATCCACAGATCTATTCTGTTACTCCCCAAACCCCTAGACTGGGGTGTCTTTTTATTTCCATACCTCCCTCCTCTCCCCCTCTCTACCTCCCTCTGCCTCGTTCTTTCTCTTACTCCCTCTCTCCCTCCTTCTATCTCTCTCTCCTTGTTTCATTCCTTCTTTATCCATCCTCTCTCTCCATCTCTCTTTCTGCTTCTCTCCCTCCCTTCCTCTCTACCTCCTTCTCATTCCCTCTTTATCCCTCCACTCTACCACTCTGTCCCTCCCTCTGCCTTACTCTCTCTCTTTCTGCCCCTCCCTCACTCCCTCCTTCTCTCACTCTCTCTCTCTCTATCCCCCCCTCTCTCAGAACATCCCCAGCTGACTTTATCTGAACTTTGTTTTCGGTTCCCTGCATCGACTCACATCTTCGCCTGTTGGCTCATTTAACTCAGTGATCCTTCAATGACTGCATTGGAAAATAAAGCATTTTTGGAAACTGATGATCTTGTAATAATCAGCATCTTTATTCTCTTCTCTGTGAGGTTCTGGTTCACATGGTGTGTAACTGGGCAAGTTAAAGCATTCATTGTCTCTTTGCCAAAACTCATTAATGCCTAATAAATGCCCCATAAAAACACACCATTGAGCCAATAAGCACCATGGATCCCAGACCGTCACCGCAAGCGTGAATACACGACGCTTATCAGCATCATAACATCTGCGGAACGTTTGCAGAAAGTTTCTCCACGGGTCTCCTGTCCTCCTCCTCTCCCTTGGCACACAAAGCAGCTTGTGGTGCTCAAGCCTGGGGTCTCTGGGTCAAGTCAGCCCCGTCCAATTAGGGCCTCTGAGAAATGATTGGCTGGCCCTGAGCTGGTCACGCTGACAATGTACCAAAAAGAGGCTCTGTCCAAAAACGCAGCCCCCCTTGAAAAAAAAACGGACAGAGTATCACAATTAAACTTTACCTGCACACACACTCTTCCGTTCCACACCACTGTCCCTAGAGACCCCCCCCCCCCAAACTTGATGACGAACCACGTGAATGAGAAACAGCCTCTTCCAAACTTCTTTGATAAGGGTTTGTAGCGTCTTTTCAAGCTTTTTAAATGTTTCACTTTAAAAGTGGAATGACAAACAGCATCAACACCGCTTTTCCCCATACATTTCGTTACCAAGACGACACACGTTTCATTTTCATTATGCTTCTATTTTAAACCCCACAAAGTAACTGCTTGGTAAGTTAGTCTGCCGTCTCTGTGGCTTTGATTGGCGGCCTCTGAATTGGAAGGGGTGTGGCAGAGGAACCATGTGACCCAGCAGAAGGCCAAGAATGCACGCCAATCGGATACACACAGATTCCCATAAACACAAACTAGTACACATACACACAACCATAGACATGCATGTCCTGTCTCTGAGGCCTTCTGATTGACTGTGGTTTTAATGCAGGTGGTTTTAATGCAGGTTTTAATACAGCAAACTGTATTAGAAAATAAGATGACATGCTGGTCGTTCACGTTCCTCTCCTGTGCAATCCCATTAAGCACAGCACTGGCTTCAAAGCTCTCTTCCTCTTTAGCAGACTACTGACCAGTCAGGCCCCTGCCTGCCTTTCTGAGCCGATTAACATGCAAAGTCCGGGTGTGCAGCAAAACCTGCAGTTGCTGTACCCCTGGTCTGCCAGCCAACATAAGGAAGCCCTTGCTATCAGTGTTTCAATGTAGATTGAAGACCTGCAGATTTAGCTTAGCTTAGGTAGCAGGGCTGGTCCTGCTCCTATTTACTGGGGCATGTTTCGCTGTACCAATCATGTGAGCTATGGTGGGTCAATAGTATCAGTGAAATAATGAGTATGAACTGAGAAGCAGTAGCTGGGATACTGGCCTGGCCAGATAATCTCCATGAGGTCGCAAAAAAGCTGGATATAACAATACAAAGGATCACAATCGTCATCATCACTATCACCATCATCATCCTCATGCAGGCAAATCCACAGGGGGAATGATTACACAGCGACACCTGATTTCTATGGTTAGTGCCATGCGCAGGGCCTGCTGCGGCTTAACAGCTTAAGCGTCAGACTCAGGTATGGAGTGCCCTCTACTGGCTACTGAGTGCAGAGCAAATTAAAATCTAAATACTATAAAAATAGTCCGAGCAGAACGATAAGCCATTCGCAACAAAACTGTTAAATATGCACCGGTTTATTTTAATAAGGGATATTTACTAATTAACTTGGCAAAGTAGTAAAGTTTATACTAGTTTACTAATCTCTTTGACTATTAACAATAGCTGTTAATAAGAGTGATGGGGCTAGCCTCATGTGCGCAGATCGTGATTGGTCAGTGCTGACCTGTACACGAGGCCATTGGCAGCCCAGCTCTCGGCGGGGCCCAGGCTGCCTAGCGACGGGGCATCCTCGCTGCTCAGTCGCTCACTAGACGGTGCCCGTGTGGCGTCCGAGGACTCCGACTGGCTGGCCCCGAGCTCGCCGTGCGCCAGCGGAGCGAAGGCCAGCTGGACGATCTGCTGGGCGCTCTGGAAGCATCGACCCGGCAGGTCGGGCATTAGAGTGGGCGGGTCGAACGTCAGGCCCGTGGGCTCGCAGGAGCTAGACTGGCTGGCGCCATCCAGGCTATTGTAGGACGTGCCCTTGGCGCGGTACGACTCCACGATGCTCTCGAAGTGGTGACTGAAGGTGTCGAGCCCCACCTCCTCTGAGGCACGCAGGGGGGTCAACACCTGCAGTGGGGACTTGAGGGCAGGGGGGCCATCGAGAGGCTCTTCCTGCGGCCGTCTTTGAGGGGGGGGGCGACACAGAAAGGAGAGGATTGAGATGGGTCCTACACTGATCTGCATGAATAAAATGTTCCACATGTAATTGTTATGAAAATATAACAGAAATATTCCAAGCAGCAGTTAATCTTTTCAAACATTCTTTTAAGAAATATTATGAGTGTCAGAAAAATATATTTATTTGTGGTGCTCTAAATATAATGTTAAAGCTAATTCATCAGCATATTTTAATTAATTAACACTTTTTTTTGCTTCTTTATCTTCTGTCAGACAATGAAAATGTCAATATCTATCATTCTACTTCTTTAAGCTCAGGTAGCTCTTAATGAAAATTAATGAAATGCTGGTTTCTGAAACCAGATGAGTGAGTCATTTCATTGATGTCCGGTGGCCTGTTCATTCATTCTTTCACACTCATGGAGTGAGTGTCACCCTACTCCTGAAATCTCCATGGTTACCACGTGTTTGGAAGTGTCAACCTGCTCCTCAGAATCTCCATGGTTGCTGTATATGAGGAAGTGTCACCTCATGAAGATGTTGCTGAAGAAGTCATCCTCTGCTTGACAGGCCAGCTGCTTCTTCCTGTCGCCCTGCATCCTCACGCTGACCCAGTCTGCAACCTCCTCCTCCTCCGCCCCCTCACCCACGTGCCCATAGAGCGCCCCCCAGAGGGGGCTGCTGCCAGCACCGGAGGTGCCCATCACACTACGGTTGCTGCCGAATGCCGAGTCGGCCTCGTCCTGCTCGGCCAGCATCTCATCGATGTCCGTCTCGCGGTAGCAGCGCAGCGGTACAGCGTCCAAGTCTGTCTCCGAGTACTTTACGGTCCGCCGGATGATGCCCGTTTTGGGTGATGCCCCTGCTTCTGCCAGAGGAGGGGTCACCAGCTCCACATAGACGTGCTGCACGTCGTGGCTGGCCAGTGAGGCCAAGGGCAGTAAGTTGGGGGGGGTGGGAGTCGGTGACTCACTGCTGGTACCACTAGGGGGGGCAGTGGCAGCATCTGGGAGATCTTCAGGCGCAGAGATGGGGAAATAAAATATGTTAGTTATTTAGCAGCTCATACCAAAAGCGGACTGACATTAAATAGACCGACATAAATTAAAATGAATAGTTTAAAAATAAAAATTAAAGGTCTACAAAATATGAAATTCATAGTTATGCATTTGGCTGTGTGTATCACTTCCTTTTCTAGTTCACAGAATAAAAGTTTTCTAGCTGAAATAAAATGTTTGTATTTTTTGGGGGGGGGGGGACTTTCATTGGTTAATGGACGTCTTTTATCCCAGCACCTTCTGTGTAGTGTTACCTTTACGTCCCGCCTCTGCACCCTCGCCAGACGACGTCCCGAACAGGAACTCCCACTTAGCACGTGCGATCTTCTGGGAGTGAAGGGAAGGTCCCATCACAGACGAGCCGCTGTCAGTCTGGGATACGCACAGATACATACAAACACAGACACACAAACACGCATGTGTGGGCATAATGAGCATTAACACGCCCACACACCAGAAACTCAGTATTCTGCCAAACGTGTCATTCAGTGGTGCATGGATACAGTTTTATTATCTTACAGCACCCGAGCTTTGAAAAAGCAGCCATTCAGAGTGATGCCTTCTCCAATTCTGCTCGCTCATTGGCTGTTCTGACTGGGAAATGGGAGCTGCTCTTTTCCACAAGCCCAGTGCCCTCACTTGTCAGGAGCGACAGAAACCCATAACAGTGTTTGACTGGGAGAAACAAGCCTCAGAAGTTATTCACATTTTAATCCTCTGCTCTAAAGTACAAGCATCGCATTAGAAACACAATTAATTGGCATATAAATACAGCATTGACATTTCTAGCTCACGGGACAATGCAGTCCTACAGTTTGTCCTCAAGGCCAAACCAGGAATTGAAACCTCCGGTTCTCCTTCCTGTGTTCTGTGAATGGCACTTGTACTGAATGTCTGTGGTTCCCCCCCTGCCCTGCATGTAGGGTAATGTCATGTGACCATTGTGGCTCAACTGGTAACTCTAGAGATGAAATATCATGAATCATTTGCCTTTTTTTTGTACTTGCGCATTTATTCTGTTGACCTCTGCACGTCTTGTCTCAATCACAATGCATACAATCACTAGGACCACTTAAAAGTGATTTATACATAGTCCAAGGGATGCTGCCCCCCCCCCCACCCAGTGTAATGCCCTGTACCTGTATTGCTGAGGATCCATTCCCTGTCTCGCTGTCCCTTGGGCTGGACTGACTGGAGAAGCTGTCCCCGTCCAGCAGACTGCCTGTCACTCCGCTGGAGCTTCGTGAGGACGCCTGCACACCGTTTCCTTCACCCTCCGGGAGCCCCTCCACCTCATGGGCATCAGGTAGGTGTGAGGTAACTGGAAGCCCAGCCTGGGTGCACTCCAGCAGGATAGGGCCCAAAAGCAGAGCCTCTCTCTTCTTAAACTCTGCCTGTTTCTGCAGCAAGAGGGGCGAGGCACTGAGCGCATTCTGCCGAACCTGGGGTCCTGAACATGGATTGCCATCCTCCGCCTTCATCTCCTCCGCCTCTTGTTCTCTGGATGTCTGGCTTGCTCCAGGCTTCTCGGCACCCTGGCCCAGGAAGATGCATCGGGCCGTCTCCAGGCTATTCCTCGATCCTTTGTCGTTCCTACCCTCCTGCCGTCTGTCCGTGGTAGGTGACCAAGCCCCCCTGGTGTACTGTGGCAGCCGGTGACGATGGGGAGTGGGGCTGTCTGTCAGCCGGGCTTCAACGCATCGCAGCCTTGGATCCCTCACGGGAGAGCTGACCTCCGCACAACGTGGTCGGAAGCGATGCAGCCGGGACGGCATGGCAGGGGACCCCCCGGCGTCTCCATCATGCAGGGCAGGTTTTTGGCAGTATTGCACGTCAGTGTTGCGATCTTTCTCCTCTCGCTGCACAACTGACGAGTTTTCATCACACATATATAAAAATGATGGAGGACCCTGCGGGGGAATACCGTCTGCCATGTTGTCAGTTTCAGGTAGCTGGTGGCCATGAACTGGGATATTCATCGGAGCCTGGTGTGGTCCTCTGTCTTGTTCAGGTTTTTGGTTCTGGTTCGAGTCCTGCGACTGGCTCCCTGTCAGTTGTGTATTCCCCGATGGAAGAGCGTCTGCTAAAGCATTGGGTAAAGAAGACCTCCTGACCTCTGTGAATTTGGCAGATAGCTTTGTGGCTTCCATAGCTATCTTGTGAGCCAAATTTGGAGTATTAGTTGGATTGCCGACTTTCGTACCGCTCAGCTGGTTCATCCCTCCCTCTGATTTCTCACCCACAAGGAGGTGAGCTTTGCAGCTCAAGTAAGCACTGCAGCCAGACCCTGGTACAGGACTTGGAATGCATGTACCATTCAGTGCATATGCATCATGAGGAATGGAAGCTGGTGTGTTTGAATGGGGCACAGCACTCTTAGATAGTGTCTGCTTTTGAGCATCTGTAGACACCTGGTACTTGACTCTGGAAGAGACTGCCACAGTTGGATTGGATCGGCCAGGGAGGTGGTTGGTAGCCGGACTTCTGGGTAAGCTGGATGCTGCCTTTGGCAGGTCTCTTTTGGCATGGGGGCCAACTGGCAGTGAGTCAGTACGTCGCACCAGGCCAGGGGAGCCTGACCAGGACAGACAGCGTGGGTGATGTTGGTGCATAGAGTTACGGCCACAGAGCCCTCTGGCGACCTTGAGCCTCAGCTGAGGTGACCCAAACTCCTTCAGGGCTCTCTGTGTGGCAGCTCGACCTATGGCCTCGAGGGGGGTGCAGCGGATGTCCAGGGGGTTCTCCTGCCGGCCCCTGGAGGCCGTATAGGACAGCTTTGGGCTGGAGCCACATGGAGAGTCAGGACCATTGAACCAGGGGTTGCTCAGCCTCTTGCGAGGTGTTAACCTCTCCTCCTTGGGCCTGCACAATGTTTCCATTCCGTTGGCTTTCCCGGAGTTGTGGTGCAGTGCTCCTTGGGGGCTTCCGATTGTCTTAATGCTGGCCTTCTTGATGTAACTGAAGGTGACAACAGATCGCATGCCTTCTTTGCCTGACACCACATTTGGCAATCGAATCTCACCAGAAGGTGTGCCTGGGTCTCCGAACTTTCTGTCTGTGCCGTTCTGGAGCGCCGTAGACACAAAGCAGCCATCCCCGCCATTTGGCAACTTTTGCTTGTGAGTGCCAGAGCCGTTTACAGGGTGGGGTTGGAACTTGATTCCACGGGGTTTGGAACGAGACCCAGTAGGACTAAAGTCCTGTCCATTGACACCATTGACAATGTGTTTAGTTCTTTGCCTTTCAAGGGCACCTGAATTTAGAGCCAGGACCTCCATTCCCTGCACCGAGGCTGAGCCGACTGCACTGACATCAGGAGAGGGCCTTTGTGCCTCGCCGTTAAGTGCCCTCACATCCATAAGACATGACCCTGAAACGCTACAGAGATGGTTACCCTCTTTCTTCTTCAGTTATTATTTTTTCTGGCAATCATTTTATTATCTGGCCAATCACTCAGTGATTTTTATTGCTTTTTACTTTCTCTTCTCCAACAGTTGAAGAGGCGTCTTCATCCATGTTCAGGAGAAATGAGGCCTGTGTATCTTTAACAGCTCCTGTCCAAAAAAAAGCAAGCAGAGAAAGATATCAGAGTGCTGGAAACAGTACAAGCGAGCGTAGCGGTGGGCAGACGAAACAAATACCTGCTGTCATGTTATGCAGGCCATTGGCCAAGCTAACAGATGCGTTGCTATTTGTTGTGAAACCACGGCAAAATTAGAACTGCGGGGCTCTGTCTCACAGCTATGGTGGATTACAGCTCCAGGTAAAGGCAAGTTTTAAAGTTTGGGATTTTTAAGTTCCTTCAAACAAAAAAGCTTTGCTCAGAAATAAGACTTTTATTTCAGATGACAAAAACATGAGATGGCGAATGTGGCAATGTGGAACAGGGAATGAATTTATTGATAAACGAGTGACCAGTGAGTTTGACAGTGAACAGATAAAATGAAATGCACTGGAAGATAATCACTAATCCTTCATCTCTTTACCCTCCTTACCCAGACACACACAAGATAGATGTAAGTACAAGCCAGCCAAACATATAGGCTGCAATATATAACATTTTAAATACATCCATCTTCATAACAGCATATCAGGTACACAATTTCATCCATCCTTTTTCCTGAAACCACTCGTCCAACTAAGGGTCATGGGGGGTCCAGAGCCTATGGGTACAAGGCAGGAAACAACCTAGGGTCGGGCGCCAACCCATGGCAGGGCACTCACACACACATGCCTATGGGCAATTTGGTAACTCCAATTAGGCTCAGCAAGTTTTTGGAGTGTGGGGGGAAACCTAGAGGAAAACCCCCGGGGAGAACATGCAAACGCCACACACATGGAGCCACGGCAGAGACTTGACTTCAACCCAGGTTCCAGAGATGTGAGGCAGCAGTGGAAAACACTGTACCACCATTCTGCCACTTACAGGACTTCGGGGAATTTTATGTTATGGTTGAACCCAAATAAATCATACACAAATCTCATTTTTGTCAAATCACAGCTTCTTAAAAATGTTTAACATCCTCAACAGGACGAGTGTGAGGTTAAGACTTCTTTGTAAGAAACAGAACACATCCCAGTCAGACCAGTAGAAACCTCAAGCATCCCCCACCTGCATCAAGTCATCATTACTCTTGTATTCCTGGACAAGGTGTCAGTCATCATTACTCTCATATGTCATGTCCTGTCTCTGCAGGTCCTTGTGTCTCCTCTCTGGCATGGCTCTAACAAGCCACATCCACTGCACCCGCCTCTCGTTACACCCCCTCATTATACTTGTATATAAGAGCTTCCCTGTCCTGTGAGTCCCAGGTCCGTCATTAACATTGTGTTGCTTCGTGTGCTCAGGTCCAAAGTCTCTCCCTTTTGATCCCTTGTGATCTGGTTTTGTTCATACCTTTAATAAATCCTCTTTTGTTTGCCCCAATGCCCGACTCCGTGTTCTCCATCTTGCATCACTGCATGACACATTTCACTGTACAAGCTGTCAGTCATCATTACCCTCATATCACTGTACCAGCTGTCAGTCATCATTACCCTCATATCACTGTACCAGCTGTCAGTCATCATTACCCTCATATCACTGTACCAGCTGTCAGTCATCATTACCCTCATATCACTGTACCAGCTGTCAGTCATCATTACCCTCATATCACTGTACCAGCTGTCAGTCATCATTACCCTCATATCACTGTACCAGCTGTCAGTCATCATTACCCTCATATCACTGTACCAGCTG
>JAOYFF010000042.1:2295253-2305405 GCA_025773925.1 Cryptomyrus ogoouensis
CACAAACTATCACAGCCTGACACACACAAACTATCACAGCCTGACACACACAAACTATCACAGCCTGACACACACAAGCTGTGACAACCTGACACACACAAACTGTCACAGCCTGACACACACAAACTGTCACAGCCTGACACACACAAGCTGTCACAGCCTGACACACACAAACTGTCACACCCTGACACACACAAACTGTCACAGCCTGACACACACAAACTGTCACAGCCTGACACACACGAACTATCACAGCCTGACACACACAAGCTGTCACAACCTGACACACACAAACTATCACAGCCTGACACACACAAACTATCACAGTCTGAAACACACAAACTATCACAGCCTGACACACACAAACTATCACAGCCTGACACACACAAACTATCACAGCCTGACACACACAAGCTGTGACAACCTGACACACACAAACTGTCACAGCCTGACACACACAAGCTGTCACAGCCTGACACACACAAACTATCACACCCTGACACACACAAACTATCACAGCCTGACACACACAAACTGTCACAGCCTGACACACACAAACTATCACAGCCTGACACACACAAAATATCACAGCCTGAAACACACAAGCTGTCACAACCTGACACACACAAACTATCAGTCTGACACACACAAACTTACACTTACTGACCAGCTGAGCATGAGCTTTGGAGAGAGAGAGACCCCTTCCCCATTTGCGAGGCCCCCATGCGTTACGGGTGTGCTAATACCCCCCCCCCCCCCCCCTACCCATACGCCGTCCTCGCCGTCCGCCACACTCCGGGTCTGCCGCAGCGCTGCACTCACGAGCAGTTACCCCGTGGCCGGAAGGCAGAACAAGATCGCGCTCAAAGCTGCCCAGCGGTGCCGGCATCCCGTACCTCCGGCGTCTGGCCGCGGTTTGTGCTGAGGACGACGCGGCGTGGCCAAGATCACAGCAAGGAGGGGAAGCCAGGCAGCAGGACCGGGGTGCTGAGCTCCACCTACGGCTGCCGACACTGTGCAACACAGAGACATAGGGCCTCTGCTCACCGCAGATGATTCAATTATTCAGATCACAAACTAGCGCAAAAAGAATTTAATAAAGTGTCTGCTGAACCAGGAGAGTGAGGACGGGCCCAGGGCCAGCCGGCCCTCCGCTCTGCAGCCGTACCAACAGGGGTCCAGGCATATATTTTTTTGTTGTGATTTTTAATTCATATTTCGTTAACTTTAAGTGCACAGTGCAGTCTGTTTATAGAGTACAGCCCATGTGATGTATATGTATATATAGTATATGTCAGTAGTCTGCTTATAGAGCAGTATTTCACTGTATACCTGTGTATACGTGACAAATATTATGTTTGACACTAACCTCACTGTTAACCTGGTTTATCACTAACCCCACTGTTAACCTGGTTTATCACTAACCTCACTGTTAACCAGGATTATCGACAGCACAACAAACAACTGGCGTTCCAATGTACTAACAGCGTAACAGTGATTCTGTCAGTAACTGCTAGTCACAGAAGCAATGTAAGCAGTGACCTTATCACGCAGTGAGTCTAATTCACAATGTCTCAGCTGGTCATACTGGGCTTCACTTAGACACCAACACACTGCTGGGTTGAGACGGGGGGGGCAGATCCAGCAGAGAGACGGGGGGGGGAGCAAGGAGAATCTCATCTTCCGTTCAGATCACAAGACAACAGCATGAGCTGAACCCAGAGTGTAACCAGGAGACACAATAAACCTGTGAAAGAGGAGATCAGCTCCGCAGCGTGGGGGGAGCCGGGGAGGCCACTGGGGGTGTGACAGGCCTGTCCTCCATCCAGGAGCACGTCACCGAGCAGCCCGCATGGCAGCAGGGGGCCACAGAGGGTACGGGGGGGGCATGAAGGTTCTCAGCACAGCGTGACGCAGGACACGCACTGCGCACTGCACTCAGGCACACACACACCCACACACACACACACATATACACACATATATACAGAGAGACACACACACACTCACATACACACGCCCCCCCCCCCATGCAGATCCACAGACCTTAACAGCCCCCCCCTCCTCCCAGCAGCACCAACAAATCAGCTCACACAGCTTTCCTCAGCCTCCACCAGATGGAGGAGAACAGTTTCAATGTCAGTCTCTGAAGTTTGAACAAGGTGAGGGGGGGCTATTTATCCTTTAGGGACAGGACATATGGGAGAGTGGGGGCATCCCAAAGCACCTCTGCAGCACATACGCTTGGGGGGGGTGCAGGGCCTGTTCCCAACGCCCACTGCCGCAGGGCATGATGGGACTGGTTTGGCAACCAGCCTCAAGGGTCTCAGAAAAACAGCAACTCCAGCGCAGCTGAATAATATTCAAAATCCCCCGAGACATGAGCGCATTTTGTCATTTTAGCTACAAAATGATTATATTTCCTTTGAATGAATGCTTTACAAGGAAACTCTAAGATTCTTACATCTTTTCTCTTCATTTAAGTAACATAACCCCCATTTTTCTGAACATGTCGCTGTAAATAAATAAATATTGACATGGGTGAACCAAGAAAAGCAAATCTAAGTGTAGAAACTGACTGCAGGCACCGGCGTGTGCTGCGATGTCGGGACGTTCTGTCTGCCGAAAAAGTCGACACTCAGCACTGCAGCAGCATGACGAATCATCTGTTTTTAGCAATAACTTGTCAACAGAAGGGCAGCTCATTCAGACATATCGGAGATTTATTATCCAGACATCTCGGAGATTTATTTTATTTTGTGGGACAGGGAGTGTTAGAGCCAATAAACCTTCCAGTGGCCTGGGACAGGCTGGACAAAATCACAGGCTGTGACGTCAAAAACCACCATGGTGGAGAGGAGAAGCTCAGTGAGGCTGAAAGGCCCAGCTGATCTGACACAGCGAAACTGAGGGAAATGCAGCCACTTTTCTGCAGCCTAAATTTCCAGTGACTGCTTAGAATCACCTCCAGACGATTTTATCCAACTCCTGTTTCGCAGTCAGTGCCAATGGATGTAAGCTTGTATTTCTCAGACACGAGGGTCATGCAGATTCAAGGTCCCAACATCGGCAGCTGGTTAACTGGCTAAGGAACAACTGCTGTTGTACCCTTGAGCGAAGCTTCAGCAGTTAATCAGGAGGAATGGGTAAGGCAGCGCAAGGACATGATACCAGCCAAATGTGTCACAGCTTAAGAAACTGGGATAAAACATGCCTGCAAATCTGGGCGTAAATCGGCGAGCAGCCTGGGAGAGAGGCAAACAACACGCCCCAGTCTGGTGTCCTGCCAGAAGTGACTTCAAAGAAGTTCAATCCTTCTCCACAAGCAGTGTAAACAAGCAATCCACTCTATAGGACAGAAATGGACAGTCATGTGATTTTTACAGCCCGAAAATGAGAGAGCGGCTACCCTGCGGGCCTCCCCCCCCCAACACCCCCCTGTCCTTCATGCCGCAAAACGGTTAACTGTCGGGACAAAGGTGAAGCCTCCTCAGAAGATGGACAAAATGTTTAATCACATATCTCTGGACCTCTTGGGGGCAGAAACGCTCTTACAAATATCACCCTTCACGAAGGCTTCCCCAAGGATTAGCACTAAAAGCTGATCACCCCCAACAGCCTGACACACTTACAGGCCCGGACTGTTGCGGAGCCGCCGCGCCTGCAGTGCCTATTATTAACCTGCTGCTGGTCAGCTGTTGCCGCGCTAATCCAGCTGTGCCTGCTGCTGGTCAGCTGTTGCCGCGCGAATCCAGCTGTGTCTGAAGGTCGCCCGGCTGACCACCATCTCTCGCCTGGTATCACTCCTGACAGAAGATTCCAGGCAGTGGAAACCGGAGTTTATCACGTCACCGGTGGAAACGAGGGGGCCTCGAATCCATTTGCATTTCTGGAATTCTATTTCTGTCCCTGCATCTCTGCAACTGAGCCACGACACAAGGGCCGATGGCAGCGACGCAGCACCGCAGCGACGCAGCACCGCAGCGACGCAGCACCGCAGCACGCGTGCTGGCCGGGCCGCAACCTGCATCACGCACGCGACTGTGTGGGCCGCGATCACGAGATGGCGGCCTTCAAACAGGGCCTGCCTGGGCCCCCAGACCTGGAAGCGAGATGATCAGCAAATGTCTTAGTAGGATGACCTCAATAAATAAATAAAGTTTTGGGCCCATGAAAAGGTAGATCCAGCCCTGTGTCCAATCGTGGCAATTCAGAAACATAAGTTAGGCTGTGATCATCGGTTAGAGTCAAACCGCAACAGGAGATTAATGAAGCCGCCCACAGAGGCAGGAGTGCCAGAAAGGGGGGTGTTTAGGGTGGTTCCCAGGGGTGCAGAGTGACAGGGGCATGTAATTGGATTGGTCAGGTTGGGCGGCCCAATGTGATGCTTTCATGGGGTCCAGAATCTCCAGTAGCCCCCCTGTGCAAAGGCCAAGCAAACGGCAGGGCTGGCAAACACTGGGCCCATTGCAAAGCCAGCCAGCGAGTCGACAGCAGCTTCCTGTTATGTCCAGGATTTATATCTTTATCTCACAGGTTTCTCCACGGGGCTCTTCTGATGAAGACGACTTAAGCGAATCAGCTTATCGTTCTCTGTCGCTACGGTGCCCCCTGTGGCCAGGAGGCTGACTCAAGGGGGAACGAGCAAAAGACTCCAAATTAATGCTACACTGAAGACCCACACGTAAGAACCAGGGGCGATTCTAAGGTGCGGGCCAAAGAGGGCCTATAATTCACACAGCCGGGCCAGCCTTACCATTAGCCAATGATGTGTCTTGAATCAGTGTGAAGTAAGGGAGAGCGCACTCCAGGGGCCAATCAGCTTTCAGCTGGGGCCAGTGCCCCTGTGCACCCCCCCATGTACACTTCCCTGTCCAAAACAGACAAATGACTTCTTCAGCTGAGGTGCAGGTACCTCTGATTTCAATATTAAAAGCTCTCGGTGTCCTGAGGGTGACTATATGAGTTCTGTAGTACCTGGAACACAGAACACAGAGAATAGCAGACTCTGGGAATGTGAGGCACTGATATGCTGGTCAGCGGATTGCAGCAAATCATTAGGACCGCCCTCTCCAGCAGCGTCAGCACAGCAGGGTGGGAGAACTGAAATACGGCCGTCTGGCTACGGCAGGATCTGCCCCAGCCCATCCACGCTTAATTCAGCTCTCACGGAAGGCGACACCGTTTTCACGATCGCATGACAGCGCGGTTTAATTAGCCGGCGTTACTGTGATTCCTTCCCAGTATTCAGACCCCCGGACCTCATATTTCCTCACACAGCTTGATCTGTGTTATAATGTGTCATGGGAGACACTTTAAAGTGTTGCTCATTCTTCTTAAAAATGTCACGCATCATCAGCTGTAAAACTGTATACAGCTCAGAGTCAAGCCGTCAGTCTAATGGGTATTTATAGACCCATGTTTATAAATAAATAGCTTTTTTCCCAGGCATCTAAGTAGATCCACCAGCCTGAGCTACTCCTGGAGACAGGGAACCCTTCACAAACAGGCTACTGCAGACCAAACCAAGAACTCACTCCCTCCTTGTGAGACAGACCTAATGTTTCCCGCAGTTTGAATTCAAATTCATGAACAGCATTCGATCCAATCCTGCGCTGGGCTGTCTAAGACCTGGCACCAGAAATCGGGAGTGTGTTGCAGGAGTAGGGCAGCCAATAAAGTATTTACCACTGTTTACACAATACCACTATCTCCTCTTTCTGTTTTTCTGTGACAGGCGCTACGCAAGACAGGTGTCGGAAAAGGAAACTTCAGTGCCGACCCGACAGGGGGACAGGAAATACCCGCCCCTCTGCTTCCTGTCTTATAATGGCACAGGTCAGAAACGACAGGTCATTTTACACAGACTTCCTGTGCTTCTAATGACAAAATTGAAAACGTGTCTGGCTATTTTAGAATGATTGATACCATGGATCACACCTATGTTGGCCTCTTTGGTTTCGGTATAGCCTTGAATTAGTTCTTGTTTAATTTAGCCTCCGTAGCAATGAACCAGCAAGGCGTCAAGTGACTCTTCATGAGTCGGAGACAGGACCCTACACTGACTGTCCGGAGGGGAGGAAGGCAGAGATGGAGGAGGATGATAAGACGGCACCCCTCTGGTAGCCCATGACACTGAAAGACTGCCTGGCCTCAGAAATTGTGTGTGAGTTTAGGTTTGCGAGTGTGTAAATGGTGTGTGGCTCTGTGGGTTACAACTCTGTGCCAGTAATCAGAAGGTTACTGGTTTGTATCCCAAGGGCAGCAGATGGCTGGATGCTTGAGCAAGGCCCTTAACCCCTATCGCTCCAGGGACTGGCTGCCCCCCTCCCCCCCCCACCCGCTTTCACTTGTACCTCACTTTGGATAAATCAGTCCTGCTAAATAAAAACGTTTCTGAAATTAAACGCAGCCCTTTTTGGGGTATTTTTGTGTTATTTCCCCACCAGAAATGCGTTTCCTGCTCTGCCCAAAGGAGCTGGACCCTGTGGAGGAGAACAGCCCACGGGCATCACATTTTAGCACGTCCACAAGTAGCAAGGCATTTATGTGTGTGTTTGCAAGCAAGCGTGTGTTTTATGCTGACATTAATGGGGGAGGGATTTTATTTTCTCCCCCAGGATACACAGTTGATGAAGAAGCATCTCTTGCCAGACACAATATTTCATAACTGACATTATCCAGCAACCCCCACCCCCGACCGGCAAAAAAACGGGCCAGGTCTGCTCATCACACGTGTCCAGTGTCCATCGTGTCCAGCGCCCGCAATGACCCCCTCCCCCCAACCCGGTTCCGTCACCCACCACAGCCCCGCAGGCGTCCTGCGGGCACAAGGGTCGCTGCGGCTCTCTTACCTGCTACCCACCCGAGGACGGGACGGGACAGCCAGCCAACGGCTTATGCATGTTCAGGGAGCCGGCATCGGCGCTTAAGACAACCCCACATATATCTCCATAAGACAGCCAACACACACCAACATGAAATTTAACCAGCACTGAGGAAATGATCGGGCTGCACCGGAAAGCGCGATCAGCATGCCCCGAGTCCGTGTCGTGAGACGGATGACAGGAATGCGTGCACCACTATTTCGGTCCATGCTGATGAATTAGACAGCACACCGGTCATATCACACAGAAGTTAATCGGAGGGATAAACCTTATTGTTTCACATTATTATATTAGTATGTCAAACACGATTCACTACGCTTACATTGCAATACATGCTTCCTTTCCCACTATCGAGTAAAAGTAATTAGTTTGACTGTAACAAATTCATCTCGATGTCGGATTATAGCGATAATCGATATTCAGTCTGTTTACACATAAGCAGTACATGGGTAAGGAGAGTGAATGAAGCGCTGCCGTATAACCATGCCAGTAAATTAAATGAAAACGGTAAAAAGGCAGACGGCTGAGGCTATAAAACGAAATGATTCCCGTGCCCTGCAATACAACAAAAAGCAGCGGGCACTCGGCGTGCGACTTACCGAGACGGAGCGGTGTGTGTGCGGGACGCAGCGTCCGCCGGCGCCTCCGACAGCATGTGCCGCCTGCCTACCGCATAACGCCGCGCTCACTGCAGACCGCATGCGGGCGAGGGGAGCGCGCCGAGCGCGCCTGCCTGGCCGTGTGTGTTTCTCTCAGTGGCCCTGCATGTCAGCCTTTACGGCCACGTGTGACTGGGCGTCTGTCTCTCTGTCTGTCCGTTTGTCTCGGTGTTTGCAAGACTGCGTGGTCCTGAAACGGACAGTTCCACTCTTTGCTGTACAATCTTGCTACTGATTTTGCGAGTAAAACAGACAACCCCCTTACCCCCTCCGAATCACGCACGTCTTCACCCACATCACTGTTCTCACGGCGTCCCGACCAGCACCAACATGCACTGTACCCCATTCGCCGATCAATACTCAGGTGCGACGGGTTTATCATGTATAATCAGACATGTACAAGGTAACCTCTTGCCAACAATCCGTAGCGGAATTTTCAGATCGCGTGCCAAGTTAGCGAGACCTCAACAATTTAAATTATATTAATATTTTGTACAATCGGTCTCACCTTCTCGAGTCAGAGAGCAATTAGCATGAAACACGCAACAGATAAGCGTAAAAGTTAACGGAACTTATTTTTTCATTTTTAATTTTGCTGCGGGGGGGGAATTCATGCGCGAATCGGGTTTTGAACTTTTGTACCTTAGCTGGCTGAAACAGCCCTCACTGCAGGCTTGACAGATGCGTTCCCACATTTGCATTTCTGTGTCTTGCTGACCTGGAGAAGCGGTTCCCTCCCAATGGAGTACAGGCACTAGCTAAGCAGGTCTGTGGGGTGTGTGAGGTCTGCTCTCTGGGGTGCCCAAGAAGCCTTCACAAACTCAAATGTGGCTTCCAGGTTAATGTTACATACCAGTATTAAAGTAAACCTGGCCCAGCACACGCTCACAGATCCAGGTCCCTTGGTGTGCAGCATAGTTATGAAAATCCTGAATGTGTCAACAGCAAAGATGCCTGTTCCCACGAGGACGACTTCTTTTGTGCCCTTGAACGCTACATAATATGATACGTAGGACTGCTTTCTCTTTCAGAAACAGATTCACTACAGTAATCTAGCACTTTAATAACCTGCTTAAGATCACTCGAAACTTGATCAAGACTTTCTTGATCATTTTTGGGCACCTGTTCAGTCTGGTTCTCGATCTGCTGGTGGTCTCTGGCTTTGTGCCTCTGTTTTCCTCACCCTTTTGGTTTATTCTCTGGACTCTTGTCTAGCTAAATTTCCCAGATTCTGTTTGCATCTTTCCTGACAATGTGTTTTGTCCTACAGTCTCATCCTTTGCGATCCTCATTCAGCTTGTCACTTGAGTCCAACCCAGCTTATCTGCACAGCCTTACAGTGAGCAGGCCCGGCCCTGTGAACACTGGATTCTCAAAAAGCGGCCTGACAGGCAAGCAGCCTGCACTGCACTTATTTGCTCATTCTGTTGCTCCTTGGTTTGAACTTGAGTAATGAAGTTTTTTTTGGATTCATGTAGCAGATGCTTCTGTCCAAAACCATGTACAAATGAGGAAAGCTTTGGGTCCGAGAGCAGGGTCAGTCTGCATTCATAGCCCCCGAAACAGCACCAGTCTGTACCGCAGCCCCCAAAGCAGCACCAGTCTGCACCCCCAGCCCCCAACGCAGGGCCAGTCTGCAGTTGGTGCAACTCAAGAGCCCAGTAAATATGATTATGCTGCTGTCCACAGGACTGAAACCCACACCCTTCTGGATAAACACAGATCCCTAACCTGCATCCCTAAGACTGGAGCAGACAGACATGGTATGATGGTCTGAAGCTCCTTTAGTCTGTTCTGGGCAAAATTATCTACTGACACTGAAATTTGCACCAGCCCACTCTGAGCTCCATGGTTCTGGGGGCTCAATCACATGACCTCGATTGCTCACCCCAGGTTGATGTTGTCCACGTTCAAATGACTTCTCTGTGTATTCTGTGGGGGGGGGGAGGGGGGCAGGTTCAGATATCTGTCAGGGAGTCATTTTCAGTCTATCCCCCGATACTGACATTTTTTGCTTTCGGTGTTATTAGTTCCCATTGGAAACATTACAATTACAGTGCCTGTAAAGGAAAGACATTCTCCCGTCTGAACACCGACATCGCAAACACCGGCTACGCAGCAGCAGACGGGAATATCCCGCATCAGCGCCGTACGTGACTCTCTAACAATGTCATTTCACAGCCCTTGGCAATGAGTCAGCAGAACAAGGAGACACTGTCTTTCAGACCTCCTACCAGGCCCGACATAAGCTTTGAAATGTTGGGGGGGGTGGGTCAAGGATTACCGGGGGGGAAGTTTGTGGGTCGGCCGACTAAGCGTCTGTGCCTATGGCCTCAAGGTCGCTGGTTCGAACCCAGTGTCAGTGGAGCAGTCACTGGTCCATGGGCCCTTGAGCGAGGCCCTTACCCACCGGCTCCCTGGGGACCACAAGGAGACAGACCCTTCACCGTGACTCCATGCTTGCCTTCCCCTGTATATGTGTCTCTTGGAGAACAAGACAGATCAAAGTAAATTTCCCATGCAGCTTCACTACTATTTTACAGTTCTAAGGGGCCCGGGGGGGTTGGCTCCCCCCCCCCCCACCCCCCATAGAGCCTAGCCTGCCC
>JAOYFF010000042.1:2307748-2340559 GCA_025773925.1 Cryptomyrus ogoouensis
TGACTTCTGAGATTCAGATCAAGCTCTAGGTAATTTTTTTTCGAACTGGTTGGTTCGACTTTTAAGAAATTCGAGTTCTAATGAGTTTGAGAACTAAGGGACCACTGTATGTTGCTTTACATAAAAGCTTCTACTAAGTAAGGAACATACTAATTTAACTGAACAATGAATGACTGGTTCTGCAAGTAAAAAAATTGTATACTTAAAGCCACTGTGATTCCTTCCACATATCATATGAAGTTGTTGAAATTTTAAAAATGAGCGTAGAGGATTTGAGGCCTACAGTAAAAAGCCTTTTTGGGTCATAAATAAACACAGCAGGACCTTCCTTGTGTTTCTGGATGTTATGTATAATTAGCATGGCTACTCTGTGGGGAAACGTTTGGAAGAGAAGTGAGAAAATGGTGTAAAATGCTTCATGTGGACACTGGCGCAGATGTCAGGTTGCGAGTCCATGCTGAGCAGGAAGACACGATCGCCCCCATCTTCTCTAGCCAGGTATCTGCTACTTTTGGATTCACAGGCTTAGAAAATGGGGACCAGCAAGACCTTGAGTGTCCTAAAGATCGCAGCCAAACACACGACCGCGCATTACTTACTCACTGTAGTGCACTGCGAGCGTGTAATTATGTGCAAAGCACTGGGAGGCAAGGGGCGGCTTAGCTATTGTTTGGTTGTTGGATCACTGCCCAGATGCAAAATGCAGGGCGGCTTGTCTCTGCAAGAAGATGTCAGAAACCCCCACCCACGCTATAGCCCCCCTCCCCCCCCCCCGTGAGACACACACACATGCATGCAAGTGCAGGTATTTAAATATTTGCTCTTTTCTTCATCCAACGCATGCACTTAATTGCTTAGCTCACGCCATTACTTTGATATACTCAACCTTTTCTCAGATAAAATATATTTTTAAATTGCAGCTGAAGTGTAGCACTTCCAGTGTCCAGCAGGGGGCTGTATTTCAGTACTTCAGCAGCCTCAAGCTGGACGGCCCGGGCTTCAGCCTTAATGAAATTCTGCAAGCATGTTTCGGTATAGTCAGAGATTTTGCCAGACAATAGTGATACAAATGCCAGATGGCGCAACACACATTTAAATGAAGTGTAAACGTGACAGAAACCTTGCAATAAATGTTGAAAAATTCTGAAAAAAGCATATTTCATCCATGTCAGGTTGCTAAGAAGTGCAGTTGTGTAATGGGTTGGCATTCTGCGGTAAGAGTGCCGTTTGTTGTGTCATATATAACACAACAATCTGCTAATAAGCGTTTGCCAAACATGAATCTGTTCTTTCACAGTTTATTATTAACATACTTTAAAAGTATTGTAATGTCAATTGGACAAAGCGAAAAATGTCGGCGCAGACTCAAGCTGCGGCCACATACTTTCCTCTTGATTTGGAACTTGGCATCACAGTCTTTATAAAGGCAAAGCATTTGGCAAAGACGCTCGCTGAGCTCACTGTAAACACTGTGAGCTCACTGTGTTCCGGGTGACCGAGGAGCTGTGGTGCCGTACAGCTAGAGGTGGAAACTGGCTAGATCCTCCAGAAGCTCCCGCCACAAACTGTACATTCAGGCTGACTGACTTTTCTAAATTCTGTGACTGTGTGTGTGTGTGTGTGGATTATGTTTATATTACTTTGTGTGGACCAAAAGTCCCCCACAATGTCATAAAAACCTGTTATTTTGACATTGTGGAGACAATTTTTCAAGTCCCCACAAAGATCTGTGAATGCAATCGAAAAAGTAAAACTGCCAAAAGTCTCGTATTTTGTTTGATTACTTACGGTTAAGGTTAGGCTTGGATAGGGGTTAAGGTTTCCCTCTAGAAATGAATGGAGAGTCCCCACAAAGATATTAATTCAAACTGGTGTGTATGTGTGTGTGTGTGTGTGTGTGTGTGTGTGTGTGTGTGTGTGTGTCGCCTTTGTTGGGTTGGCCCCCCACCCTAGGTTATTCCCTGCCTTCTTAGCTCCGGACCCCCACAATCCTGCATAGGACAATTGGGCATCGATACATTTCTGTTAAATAACGTTTCCTCATTCGCACTAGACTTTGGAATTCAATATAAAACATTCCCTTTAATTCGGATTGGATTATTTTTCTGGATCCCTCATCATACTGACTTTTTTGACCTATAAAATTAATGCACTGCTACTTTAAGTGACACATGGAAGAGGAAGTGACATCATTTAAGCTTCCGAGGGGCCGTGTTCAAAATCAAAGAAGTTGTGTTCAATATTGAATTTTTGAATTTTTTGGCCAAGCAGGCATGATAACCCAGATGAGATGCAGAGATGGAGAGGAAATTATCTAAGCAAGTGGGGGGTCCAGCTGCGAAGTTGTTTTTTATGTGTGAAATCAAACTGTGGAGAATGAAATAAAAAGAATATTCGGTGACATTTCGTTTCACGTATTTTTTTTCATGCATCTGCATCTTTGTCATATGCAGCAGATCTACTGATTTGACAAAAGTAAAACACCACATACAAAAATAATTTATTTAGACATTTTAACTGTTTGATGAATTTTTAAAATTTTAATTTTTAAAGTAAAAAGTGAACTCATTTAGTTCCTATTTACAATTCATATTTTTGAAGACAAGGACATTGTACCTACACAGATGCGTTATATGGACTGATCATTATTAAATCCGTTTATGTACAGTCTGTGAGGGCTTGGAAGTAGAATGAGGGTTATGTCTGAAAATAATGGGAAATATACTTAAACTTTTAATGTCAGATGTGGTCAACTGTATTTTTGATTAAAAAAACTTAAAAATAGCAAAGGTTTATAGCACCCATTACATGGAATGAATGTAACACTAATTCGTTTTACCTTTTTCAAAAACGGTTTTGCCTATTACATGTATTTAGTAGTTGCTTTTGTCCTTAAGGATTATTGCTCTTGTTCCAGGGCTCGCTGATGACTTAGCAGTTAAATGATTAATGTATAATGGGCTTCTAAGTAGTTTTGTGATCTGAAAATTCCATTTGGCTCCGTCTGGATACTATCTAGTATAAAATGTGTGATGAAATTTTAAAATAAAACTGCACCGGAATTTGTGATTCATGTCTGTGTTCCACGGTTTTCAGCGCTGCCTGTGTAACGGTATTTGCACTATTACGTCAGCAGATGGCAGCACTATCAAACAAAACTACATATGAAATGAACACTCCGACAAGCGGTAAAATCAGGAGATTTGAGCTCCCTGATTCACCTGGAGCAGCATCCAATTGGTCGAGGAAGGAAAGTGTGACCTTTATGAAGTTAGGAGCCGCTGGAAATTTCTACTCTGAATAAGTGTGGAAATCCACAGCTCAGCTTAACACAGCCATGTTTTTGTCGATTGAAATAGCACGTTGCATACTTATACGTAAGTGTTGTCCTTTGTAGCGAAACACACACCTATGTAAACTACATACATAGCCTCTAACTTTCTGATTAACCTATAAAATAGCGATTTACTGTATATATCCTCCTGAGACCCGTGCACCCATTCATTTATGTCCATTGTAATGGACATTTTGTTTTTGCATTTATCTTTTCACTGATGTAAGGAAATGTATATATTCTTGTTGTACACTAAAGAGGACAAGCTGTGAAATTAAAAATAAAAATAAATTTGAAAAAAATCTAAATTGTAAGATGTCTTATTTCCTCCAAAGAGAAATAAACTAAAATTGAAGGACACTTTTTTCCTTGGGTCTCAGGAGGATATTGCATTTTACATATAGGTCTATGTGGGCGATATTTCCACGTATTTGTATTCAAAATGTTTGTTTGTTTGTTTGTTTTAAAAATACAAGAACGGCCCATAAACCCGAGTCGGTGCCCACGTTTGCCTGGGTTCGGCCGAAGGGCTGACCCCGCAAATCTTGTCTCTCTTCAGGACTAATTGGGGGCAGAGTTTGCTGACCGCGGCAGGTCTGGCCGAACCTGCTCCATTCGCTAAAGTAAAACTGGAGAAGCTTTGTCCTTTTGACTTTGACTGGAGAACATCGTACAAAAAATAGCCGCAGCCGAGATACCGAGCTTTAAAGCCGGCGTTGCGTGGCTATAAACACCCAGCTGCGAAATTCAGAAATTCAGGTCAGCGCCACGGTAGCCGGTCAGCGGTTTCTGTTTGCAGTGAGTCTCATCCGAGTCGCTGTACAAATGAGTCAAGTTTACATTGTGCTTATATCAGCTTTGTAATGGTGACAAGCAAGAAGCAGGAACCCAGGTGTCCCCAAATACATTAAACCACAGAAAGCGCAAAATAAGCCCTGCTTTGGTCCGTCATGTTATACATTTTTATCTACTTAGGAGACGCTTTTGTCCAAAGCGACGTACAACTGAGGACAGTACGTGCTCCTGGAGCAATTGGGGTTAAGGGCCTCGCTCCGAAAGGGGCCAAGGAAAAAGGTCACGGAAATATTTAAATCCCTTTATGAGGAAACTATTAATATTTTCAGTTTTCTGCACTAAGACAGAAAGACAGAACTATATTACATATAGGCCTATGATACAAAGAGGGATGAAACGCAGAAGACATGAATATACACGAATGGAGACCACAATTACTGCATAATTTAACAAATGTGTTTTTGTGCACTTAGAAATCGGTGACATTGGCGACTAATGGCCTAAATCTTAAGTTATGGTCGTTATACTCTTTCGCAGGTGCAGTGTGCGGGTCTGAGCGAAAACATCGGTATCTTTACAATTAAAGAGCATATAGCCTATACGCAGATAAAACAGGTTCCACAAAATTAGCCGGAGCTTATCAAACATGTATTACATGGGCATAGGGGTACACACCATAAGAGAGGCACCACTTCATGGTCTTGGGAATGCTTTCATCATTATAACACAAAGTCCTTCTCTTTTAATTTTACC
This sequence comes from Cryptomyrus ogoouensis, assembly GCA_025773925.1. NCBI lineage: Eukaryota > Metazoa > Chordata > Actinopteri > Osteoglossiformes > Mormyridae > Cryptomyrus > Cryptomyrus ogoouensis. Next base: position 2,312,631 of record JAOYFF010000042.1, read on the forward strand.
ACAGTGTTAAACACTTCCCTGTTGTAGTGAGGCATCCACCATACTTAACCCCCCAGCTGTTTACGAATTAGATATGTACGAAGCTAACACTGGGAAATCTTTGGGGGAAACGATTAATCGATTTTCTACCAGAATAGCTAGACATTGTCATTTCGACGATAAAACGGTGGATTTTCTACAAAACTAAAAACTGCGTCTTAGCAATTGCGCCACCAGCCGATTGATAATTTATTGGCTTTTAAGTTGCTCAGCTGCTCCTGAAGGTTATCTCACAAATAGTGATTTTTTAATAGGCTACTTACACAGCTCGAGAACTTTTCTGTAGTCTTGATAAGGGTTTGTCAGGTAATGTCCATCATATATCACGCTACATAGCAAACAACTGGACAACCACACACCTCCAATGAAAGGGTTAGCCGTATTTGTATAGCTAAAATGAATTCCATCCGGTTTCGAAATGTAGACGTAGCTACTCGATTCCCTGCATTTCACTTAAATCGTACCGTGGGAAAATATGCCTTGATTTCGACCAAACGTGTGAAAAAAGTTTTATTGATATATTGGTGTTAGTTTAATTTGCATAAATGTTCGTACTACTCAATAAAATGAGACAGACATGCATAAAATGAGAAGCAGGGATTCTAGGAGATCAAATTTTGTTTGACTACAATGCACCTAAAGCATATGGATTTTCTAGGCATATGCCTGCGTGCCGAAATAATGCTTTAATTATACAAATTATATTCCAATGGCTGCAAAGATAGTACTGTTTTGCGATTATTAAAGACTTTTAAGATTTTTCCTTAAAACCATGTACGTTTTATATGCATGTCATCGTGTCGTTGCCTGGGACCGCCTTAAGTTTTCGCCGCACGGACCGCTTGCAGATTCTTCCACATCGACTGGGATGGAGCCAAAGCGGACGCCTACGGCGGATCGCGTCGGCTTAAACAAAAATGATAAATGACAGCGCCTATTTGCCGGGAGCGCTGGAGCTCCTCCTCCTCCGTCTCCCATCGATCCCGTCCCTTCCCTACTTAGGGACGTTTCGCAAGGCGGGCAACCTGCGAGGTGTGTAAGGCGCCAACAGACTCGCTTTCATAGATATATTATTTTACTAGAGGGTTAGATTTTCCTATCTCGGATGCTGTGAACTGCTCATTCTTGTTTAAAGCCCGACCGTGAACATTGCAGGGAGGAGATCACGGAGGAGTACCGAAACCGACTGCTAAAATGAACGAGAGCGAGCAGCAGCTGCCCCTTACAGAGTACGATTTCGAGCGACACTTTGACGAGAGAGTCGCTATCCAGTGGATGCAGCAAAACTGGTGAGTGCAGCGGACGCACGGGCGCCGGCGGGGAGGCTGTCTGCGGTCACCCGCAATGTCACGGTCACCCGCGACCCAGCCGCTCCACCGAGACCTTTCCGTGGGCTGACATTTCCGTTTGTAACGTTTCATATGATTTTTTCCCCGTGTGTCTCATTCATTTCTCTCGATTATCAGAGAATGTCCTTGAGAATCGAGCAGCAGCATTAACTTAGTGTTTGGAACGGGGATGAAGGAAAGCGACGCTTATCATCCACATGAAAACATCTTTATAATAAATATATGCCTTTCAGTTAAAGCGTTTTTTATAATGTTTACACATGATTCAGCATTGCCATTTAACCATTTTGCAATACGAATCCTTCATTATAAATGTTACTATGAACCGGTCTAAATTGTAAAGTATTCCCTAATGTAATTGTATTTTATTGCCCTTGCGAAATTTCATATAGCAGCTTTTGAAACTGAAACGGAAAGTTTACCAAAGTTGCGAAGATGTCATTCTAGACAGTGCAAAGCCATTAGGCGGGTTAAATGGCGCCAGGAGTTGGTTTAATATAATCGAAAGCAAACGGATGCAGCGTAACTAAACGTGCGTAACCAGCAGGAAAGCCCGCTTCTGTGATGCTTATTCAGGGTCACCCTGGGTGAACCTTTCCTAGCTGACTGCCTTTGTTAAGTATCTGCTCGCTGAGCTTATCTTCAGCATCTTGAAATAGCGGGTGGAGCACTGACTCATTCCACAGCCACGTTGTTTCCGGGTTACACAAGGTTTCTAATTAGTAAAAAAAAGTACAGGTCAAGTTCCGTAAAGTGTTTAACAACCGTCTCTTTTTTCGGAACATATCAACTGCCGCTTCCTATGCTGAAGTCAATCGATAAGGACACTTTCGGACATCTGTCTATGTAGATGCTTGTGCTGGATTCGAACCCACCACCGTTGGCATGGCAGTGGCGGCATTACACGTAGTATCGGCGGCGCACGTGTATGCATGTGTAGTAGCAGTGGGGGAGGGTGGTCTTCTTGCCTCTGTAACCTTATCAGTTCTCAGTGGTCTATCTGGTACCAGTAGGTTGGCTATGAAACACTTGCCTGTGGGCTTCCTCTACTGCTTCCAGTGACCCACAGAGTTTGGCGTAAACAGCATTGTGTTAAGAAGTGTGTTTGTGTTGGTGTGTGTGTGAGGGTGGGGGGGTACTTTCAGGAACAGGGTGGGGCATGACAGACAGCAGGATCTGATACTGGGAAAAGCAGCACTTTGTTGGGCAGCATGAAGGGGGCTGGACCAAATGAACAGTTTATCAGTCTTGACAAACCGGGTGTGGGGGGGGGAATGCTCCTCACTGTGCCTGTTCAGCCAACTCAGCTGCGCAGGTTAATGGTCCGAAGCTGTTCCGTCATCGCTTTTGCTGATTAGCAAGCCGCTAGCTGAAACAGCACACTTTCACTCTCTTTGCCCCCCCCCCCCGTCTTTCTCCCTCTGTGACACGGGTCGCGGTTCGATGTTCCCCAGTTTCATGAACCCAGCCCACATCGGATTCACCTCCCTGATTCTCCACACACACACCTGAGCCATGTCGTAAACATTAAGGGTAAAGAACACACAAAGACCAGGGAGCTTCAGCATGTACTGCCCGTTTCCTTCCTCTGCTGAAGCTGGTCAGCCCCAAAAACACAACGGGCCATCCCATAATATGTAGCACAGCAGCATCTTTAATTTAAAATTAGTTACGGGACATGAACTTATAACCATTTGGTCATGAATGCACATATTTAACTTCAATGTTAGGACCTCTCATGCAGCCACGGTTCTTTTTAGATACTAGAGTCAGTATTCAACTCTCCTAAATGTTATTCCTGGAGAACATTGATACCTCCTTCCTTCACTAATGCACTTGTGTTTATGTGTGTGTTTGTGGCCTATGGCAGGAGGAAATCGTTCGTGTTCTGCGGTCTCTACGCGGCTCTCGTCTTTGGGGGCCAGTACTTTATGAGGCAGAGGCCCAAGCTGGACCTACGGAAGCCACTAGTGCTGTGGTCACTCAGCCTAGCCATCTTTAGGTAAGTGTGAACATCAGGCTCGCTAACATTGATCTCAGAAATCACATCCCTTTTGAACTTATCATTTCTGGAAGATTTGGGTTTTTTTAGAATGTTTTTTTTTTTTGAGAATGATTTGTCTCATCAAAACCTTGCCTGTCAATTAAGCAACGATAAGGTGAAACTGAACACTGAGTATTTGCTCTTCAATTAAATTTCCATTGCTAAGAGGTCAGCGTGATCTGTGCAGGTTAGGTTACTCAAAGGTTACCTTGGAAACAGAAGCATGAGCTCTTGTCCAACTCGTTTTCCCTAACGGCAGTTGACATCAACACAACATGGGACTGGCTGAGAGTTTGTTATGAAGCATGTGCCTTTGCTGCATAAAACTGCACTTAAAACACCTATTTAAAAATGAAGTGTCATTATAAAGACCAGGGGACTCAAACTCAGGGCAAAACAGCAGAGCATGGTGGCCATTACAGAAATGAGTCTTATTCTGTTTGCGGCTGACATCCTTAGTGGAACCTTCCGGCTCTTGCTGATTGGACTGTAAGTCTTGCCCGTGTAAGAGCACCTCTGGCTGTGTGAGCAAGACCTGAATGCGGGTCTGACATCAGCAGCACGGCGTGGCTCCGGCACAGACAACGTTGAAGTAAGAAAGCGTGCTCAGCGTTCCTAGAACTTAAAGTGGCATCAGCAGCGACCAAAGCCCGGCCTGGTGGGCGGATCCATGTTTCGCCTGCTCCTCTCCAAGTGTCTGGAACATTCCGGCTCAGCTGCTAAGGCAACCCCGAGGCATCAGTCGCTTATCAACACTCGCGATGCGGATGCCTAAGTGACGTATATAAATGTGACTTTACCAGTTAGGCAGTTGCCAAGCAACATTGTTAAGGTGTCAGCAGAGGCCCACGTGTCATTGACACTGTTGAGATCTCAGTGGTGTTAGGGGCTCGTTGCCTTTTTTCGTGCAGGTTCTGGCTAGATTACACGCAGCCGGATCCACTGAGGGCTGCAGATGTACATAGATAAATACAGTGGTGATATGTCCAGTTTGGGCACTGCTATTGCCAGTGAGGTCAGCGGCGTGTCCTCCCCTAATCAGCTGCATTCTGCCAGATGGGCATGACAGTGCCTCTGCTGATGTAGCGAAACCCCCACGCACACCCTGGACCTGATGGGATGGTCACTGACCCTGGATCAGCCTCATGGGGAGAGTTCAGCTGGGATCCAGGTGCAGAACGGCCTGCGTGGTGGCAGCTCGAGCACACGCGCAGCACTGCGCGGCTGTCAGACTTGCAAAATGGCAGCGGAAGCAGAGCAAAGTTACGCTGCACCTCTGGGGCGACGCCCGCATCATGACGGAGCGTGAGCACTCTCTGTTAATTTAGGAATTTCCCTAATCAGCAAATACATTTTCTGGTTCCTTTAGCACTGGAGGACAGCCTCCCGTGTTTGGAATAACTCGTCTTCTCACGCGGAATGCTTCAGATTTTTCCTTCAAGTATGCAGTGGGCTGCAGTGTATGCCCCCGGCTGCCAATTGTTAGGGGCGTCGACTAGCTGCCAATTGTCCTGGAAAGTTGTTAAGCAAACCCCACAACAAGCGTACTGAGCTGAGGTGGGGGGGGGGGGACCAGGAATTCTCCAGTGACAAAGGGTGGTATTTATTCAGCAGGTGAAGAATGAAGCCCTGGTATAAGCACTCTGTCAGACCAGCACCATTTTTTTACCTGGTGAGGCATGTAGATACAAGATAAATCAAACTGAAAATATGGGGGGGGGGGCTGCATTTTAGGCTTCTGTTTGTCGACACTTATATCTGTATGTTAGATCCAGGATCTATGTAGCTGATAGGGACCCTCCCAGGACTTGAACCCACAATGTCTGGGTTATGAAGTCACGTCACGCCCCTTGCTGTTCCTAATGGATTCCGCCCATTCATACTGCTTTGCAAAGACGGCAGATCTTCCACCCTATAGGCTGAAAATGAACATCTGACTCAGTGCCAGTAACCTATGAAAGGCCTATTATTATAACGAGGTGCCATTAAGGTGGTGACCCCCAGTATCCATGTAGATGCCGTTCCTCCAGAATGTTCCGTCCTCCTCAGGATTCCCAAAGGCATGTTAATTGCTTTCGACGGCCAAATCCACCCATATTGTTGCAGCTCTTCCTCTTTTATCGTGAACGCCATCCATTATTATGGTCTGTTCTAAAGCATTGGATCTTCTGATCTGACCAAAGTAACACTCAGGCCTGTTATTCAGTCCAGAAGTTCAGGCTCGGTTTGGCTTAAAATCCGCTTGTTTGTTTGCCCCGCAGACCAAGGTGTTCTAGAACGTCTTTGTCCGGGCCAAAGATCAAAGGCACTGATACTTTTCCTGTCCTGCTTCTTCACCTTCCAGCTTTTACTTCCATAAAGAGCACCATAAAAATCCCACATTTTGAACAAATGTGATCCTTGTTCTTAGAGTGTTAAACGCATAAACACAAGAACGTCACCCAGTGAAAAAACACGCAGCGTTCATGTCTAGTTTCATTGCAGCTGAATATCCCTCGGAGCTTTTCAGTCTTAATTTATTCAAAGTGAAGTTTATGCAGGCAGTCACCTTACGTCAAACCGACTTATGTAAATCCAGCCTTACACTATAAGGTTCTTTGAATGGTATGGAGGAGATAATTCCTACTTATGTAAGGGTTTATGGAACAGATTGCTTAAGTCAGTCAAGAGCTGCCCGTTCTTAGGATTTCCTGACTAAATCTGAAGGGGGGGTTGAGACAGGGTGTCAAACAGATTGCAGAAAAATATGCAGAGCGTGTTGAAGTAGGGTCCTCCGGGGGGGGGGACACACTACAAACGCAGAGATGGCGTGTCTCACTCGGCACGCTGCCAGGTCGTTACGCAGAGGCTTGGAAACCAAACACCAGGAGGGGTGTGGTCAGGAACACGTGTAGTAAACTGCGGGCCGGCGGCAGGCAGTGGCGGCCGCGATGCTGCATCTCGCATTTCACGGCTTCCCCCGCCGCGGTGATGAGCGAGCAGGAACTCGGCATCACAGAGTACATTTACACTCAGGCACTTAAGCTTTTACGCAGAGCGTGTTGCGGTTTTTCCACGTAGCTGGACGTGTTACAGGAGCGGAGTGACTCCCCTCAGAGCTGAGTAAATGCATCTCTGCATCCGGAGCGGTTGGCTGTCAGACAGGCTCACTGGCATCCCGGGCTCCGTGTGCGGAGACAGACGTGCGGTCTCCAGCGTGGAATGGTGTGCGAGGTGAAAACGCCGTGTGGTTCCATGCAATCCAACCCGCATGAGCTTATGCAAAAAGATTCCGGCTCACTGATGCAGTGATGGTGACGTGTCTGTGATTTTTTTTCCCTGCTTTTCTGTGCTTTTACTTTTAGTGACCAAATGTAACAAATTTCAAGAAAAAAAAGGTGCAGATCTGTTTGTAAGCAACCAGTTGGTCCATCTGAACTGGGGTACACTGCAGAAAAGAAGAACCAATGTTATATTACGTTGTTATGTTATGTAGCGTTATGTTATGTAGCGTCACATTAAACATCTTACATGTATTTACCGTGGTGTTTCTGGTGCTTCAGATAGAGACTAGCAGCTTTTTAGAATGAACCCCAATCTCAGGCGGCAGGTAATCAGCTGGCGTCCCTTTGTGACTCCCCGGTCTCTTTCCACAGCATCATCGGGGCTGTGCGGACCGGCTGGTACATGCTGCACATCCTACATACCAGCGGCTTCAAGCAGTCCGTCTGCGACCAGAGCTTCTACAGCGGGCCGGTCAGCAAGTTCTGGGCCTTCGCCTTCGCCATGAGCAAGGCTCCTGAGCTAGGTAGGCCCTCAGAAGGAAGGGGCCGGGAAGGTGCATGAGACTGTGGAGGGAAAAACTTAACCCCCATCTCTGCAAAGCAAATGCACCGGTCAATGTATCTCAAGATCAAAGCTGAATGACATTAAGGTTTTATTTAGCACAACTGCCAGATCCCCTACGATGCACTGACTTAATCAGTCAGGCGCTCCGCAGCGTGAGTGTCCTTGCTGTGCGTTGGTCAGGTCTGCAGAATAATCGGGTGATAACTACTGACAATAAAGAGCCGCTGGGGACAGGAACAATGCTGAGCCAGCTAGAGTCACTCACGGAAGGATGGACGTCACTGTTAAGACACCTCTCCTGCAGGAAAGAACAGGGAATAGGGCCAGCAGCCAGAGGGCACACTGCAGCATCCACTGTGTACGTGAGTCCTTGTGAGTGCATTGCTGAACTGCACCCCACAACTATGCTTTCTGTCTACCGCCCCCTGCAGGCGACACGGTGTTCATTGTCCTGCGGAAGCAGCGCCTCATCTTCCTGCACTGGTACCACCACATCACCGTCCTGCTCTACTCCTGGTACTCCTACAAGGACCAGGTTGCAGGTGGGGGCTGGTTCATGACCATGAACTACCTGGTGCACGCATTCATGTACAGTTACTACGCCGTGCGGGCGGCCGGCGTGCGTGTGCCTCGCCCCTGCGCCATGGTGATCACCGCCATCCAGATCACGCAGATGGCCATGGGGCTGGCCATTAGCGCTCTGGTCTACCGCTGGATGCAGGAAGGCCACTGCCCCTCCTACCTGGACAACATTGTGTGGGCCACCCTCATGTACCTCAGCTACTTACTCCTCTTCTCCTCCTTCTTTTACAAGTCCTACCTCAAGGGCAGGGGCAGTAAAGGGGGCAAAGAAGACTAAAATTGGGTTGGGGTGGGGGGGGGGTCAGGAGCAGGGGGTTTAGGGGTGAAGGTTTAGGGCTGGGTTCCCCAATTCCAGAAGGCCAATCTTCAACACAGTTTTCAGATTTCCCTGCTTAAACACACCTACTTAACCTGGTAATTTGCTTAAGTTGTGTTTGAGGAGGGAAACCAGTAAACTGTGATGCGGGCTGGGCCTCCTGGACCGGGACTGGGGAATCCTGGCATTGGGTACCACGCGACCTAACGTGCTGCGATGCGGGCTGCCTTTCACAATCGCTAATATTCTTAATTTTCCCCAGAGTCGCTTTCTTGGGGCAGAACACGTCTCTTTCCAAAACAACAAGAGAACAAAAACATGCATGTCAAACCCAGGAGAAGAAGTGGACGATCCAGGTCTCTTTAATCACTCATTCCGGTTTTCTGCGGAAGGTGGTTCATGTGTTTCATGTTGAATTCTGGGATCGTTTGTGGTTTGTAGCCACAAGATTAGGGAAGAAGGTTGGATGTTAGCAATCGGTCTTCGGACCAAGTTTCTTCTCGGTTGGGTTTAAGACTCTTTCTTAGTTGTCCCTCTGGATTTGGCGTGTGCCCACAAGTCTCGAGGCGTTGGTTCACCTCAGAAACACCTACAAGGGATTTCAGCTTTGCTGAAGCAGCAGACGTCTTTCCAAGTACCAAGCTAAGATCTTTCAGGCACAGGTAGGAAGAACACAGTTTCGTGACACAGAAATCGCAAGTGACACTGGTGTCACCGGTGTTAGAACATCTTACCTCACAAGCAGTTTACTGTAACAGCAGAGAAACATCTAATAGTTAGAGTGCAATCAGAACTATCCCTGAACATCGGTATGTAGTGGTCAGAATCTCTCTGAATTTAATGTCATGTTAAGAATCCAGTCGGGGCATTTTGCGCCAAGTCGCTCGAGGCAGGAAGCTGTAAAACTCAGCACTGGGGTTACAACTACAAGTGTTAGCCGAGGGCTGATCTCAGTCTCCATCAGCCTGGTGCGACACAAAGTGCTCCGTTAAAAGCATTCAAGAGATGTGAGACTGCATGAATGCTGTCTGCCGAGGCATCTGGCCAAACCGGCCTGAGCAGGTCCTGTGGAAGACTCGCCTCCCAAGCCATACCAGAGCAGCGATAAGGACATCACGTCACTGAGACCGGCTTCCTCATTCTAGCTGTTTCTCGATCCTTCGTCTCTCTGAGGTTGACGAAACCCTCAGCCAACCAAGGGCTCCTGTTAAGTTCTACCCTCTCGATAACGCTGAGAGGAACTCTGCAAAGCCATCGCGTAATTGGCTTACAGATCGAAATGACACTTTTATATACCGCTAAACAGGCTGCGCTCAGAATCTGCGAACAGCTAGTCGGAGAGAAGCAGAAAGTTTCCAGAATATGTGGAATGTGTGGTTTTACGGTTATTGTGTAAAATTAGATAATGAGTTATTTATTTTCATAACTGCATGGCAGCTGCAGAAATATTAGAAGTAGCCCAAGGCCTCAACCTTTACAGACAGTATTGGTGAACATTTTATCTTTTCTACACCAGGTAATGCTCTATATTTATGCAAAGCTGCCTCTCTGGTAGTTAGGAATCCGGGATCTGTCGTTGGTGCTCACCGTCTGAGCAAACCAGCAGCGGAGTTAGACCAAAGCAAGGCTCTCGGCCAAGCTGATCTTATGGCACAAAAACACGAAAAATGGAGCTTTTAGTAACGGTGGTGGTGCATTCAACTCAATGTTTGTTCAAAATACATTTAAACAAAACGTGTATTATCATAAGGAACAAGAAAGGGAAAATGTTATTTGAAAAACGGTCATGAACAAATCCGAGTTCCTTTGTGTGTTTTAGATCCATGGTGAATATGTCTGAGGAGACTGAAGCTGCTGTAACCTCATCATTTAAGCCTAATTTTGAGGTCATTGATTTTTGTTCTTAGACCACGCAGGAAATATTACTGGGAGCAGATAAACTCATGCTCCAAATATGAATTCATTGATTTTTTACTTTTTAAAAAAAAAAAAACTGTAATTACAGTGGTCAGTCTCTTATGAAAAACATAGACACTGTGTAATACTTCTGTAACCACTCTGCAGTACATAGTGGAAAAGGCAATATTTCTATTGTGTTCTATTAAAACGTCGCTATGGTTTTATATATATATATATATATATATATCAGTTTAGCTATGTAGCTATGTAACTAAGATTTATTTCTCTTAAAAGTTCTGTTGTTTTACTTCCTACACAGGACAGAGGGCGCGAGAACAGCACACATAGTGAGGCAGATATACCTAGAGCAGTGCTACGTACGCTGCAGTTCGTAATCAAACCTAAGTAACAGAGAGCTTTGGTGTGTAGTTCTTGCTCCCGAAACCGCGCCCGGTCCTGTTAAAAGAGCAGGTAGCTAATGTAAATATCCCAGGGTTAGGACGATGACCGCAGAGCGCATCATCAGATATCCATCGGGATAAACATAACGAATAAAATCGTATAACAACATAGCAGGTCTCATGTTGATATGCGCATCCTACCTGTGTGATCCGAGTCCGTTACTTTGTGCCAAATCGTGTCTGCATTGCAAATCCTACTTTTTAACATCCATCAGTCCATCCCAAACGTAAAGCGCGAATTTATATTAAACCACGAAGTATTCTTCGTTTGTGCCGGAGTTGACAATGACGACCACGATGGCGACGCGCGTGTGTTGTTCAGCCAAAAACCCGTCCTTAAATTAACACAGATTGTGTGTGATACAGCATTGGTCGTATAGGTGAAGATGCAGCTTTAGCAGAGACGGTTAATGGTAACATGAATGATCCACCTCGTTCTCCAGGAGCGTCTCATTGTTCATCTGTAGCAACTGCAAGAGCAAACAGTGTAGGGGTTTGTAGCATATTGCAGTCTTTAAAGAAAACAAAAGTTTAAGGGCTTTGTGTTTAAATGTTTTAATAAAAGCACATCACTTGACTGAAAATGTGTTTTGTTTTCTATTTTTTAATTACCAAAAGTCAGTCGTAGCTGTACGTACCGTGAAGGTGAAGCAGATCTGGTACAGCCTTTGTCCTAAATGCAGCTCATACTTACCATTTTAATGTGTAGGGATACTGTAATAAACAATATTAAGTCTAACTGCTAAACACTTTGTCCTTGTTTTCAGTATGTTTGTAATTGTCTAAAGGAGTTCAAGGTAAATAAAACGTACAATTAAGTTATAAACATTATATGTAATAGTCTTATATTTAAAACAATAAAATGCATACTGTAGTTTGAAACTTTTTTTTTTTGGTTGCTGAGAAAGAAATAATTGCCTGTACAAGTTATCTACGGTTTTTTGTTTCAGGGTTCGCAGGTCGACATAAACATTTCGTTGAATGGGGTAAAACGTTGCATTAATAGGAGCACGGCTGGCAGAGTAATCAATTACCTTTGCACCCTTGAGTAAAACCCTTAATTCCATTCGCTCATCGGACAGCGTGGCCCTGATCCTCTGTTATACATTTCTTTGGACAAAGATGTCTGCTAAATTGGCGTAGTGAGTCATATGTATGGATTACACTGACTTTGTTGCTGACTTGTTTTCTGACAACGGACACTCACTTGCACACAGCGGACAACAGGACCAAAACAAACAAACAACTAACAAATATATACCTTTGTGTCTGTAAGAACCTTCTTCAACAGTTCTCCAAATGATGAACGGCATAATTAACTTGATGCGAGCAAGGGCGCAGATTTGGGTATGGACGGTAGGGACATTGTGGCATAACCTTGTGTGATTACGGGGGGGCGAGGTTGGGACTGGCATGGCATACAAGCCTTACCCCTTGTGGCCCCTTGATTCCAGTTCGTATTGTCTGAATGATCCGGGATTTGTCAATCCTGATATATCTGTATCGCAATGCTGCCACCACCTGGCGGAAAGCAATTGATATTTTTTACTGGGGTTCCGGGCTGCATGAAATCTAGCGGTTTGTTTTTAGTCAGTCATGTAAAAACGTCCCTGTATATAGTTTGAATGTCTGACGCGGAGTTTATGTATTTTACATTTCCTAAAATTAATCCACTGTCTTTTTGCCCTTATGACCGACTAAAAAATATTAGGATGACTTAAATCACTCTAGGTACTTTTAGCACCTTGAGGTAAAATATTTAAAATATTTTAGATGAGACGGGTATCAAACTGAGACAAAAAGTAACAATTTCGCCATGCTTGATTAAAAGAGCATTGACTTTCAATGCCGGAAGTCTCTAGCACGTAGTAATAGTATAGCTTCACGTAGTATTCCACTAGAGGGCAGCAAACTGTAAGGAAAATATTCCTTCAAAATCATAGCGTCTATCTAGATGTCTGTTCTGCAGGCGGCGGTAGAATTGCAGCATTTAAATGCTTCTTCACTAGAGAGCAGCTGCACTATTTAAGGCCCATTCATCCATCTTCAAGCGTTTTTTTTAAGCAGGCGGAGCGCTATCACTGTTAGGCCCTTGAAGAAGCTCCAGGGACTGTCTAACCCTTCTTCCTCAATTACACGTTGTTCTGGATTAAAGAATTTGTAATAAATGTTAATTAATCACAACTGGCTGAAATAAAAAGCATAAATGAGACGGGGTGCTGCAAACCTGGTGGAGTAGCTACTGCTGTGCAGGATGACGTCATACATCCAATAAAGGTAGGTTAGGTTTGGCCCTACATCCTGCATGGGACATGTGGGATTAGAAAATGGATGTTTAGAGGGATGGATGGATGCAACCAGTAGGTGGAAGTTCCACGTTCTGCCACCTTCTCAGCACGTTAACGGTCCATTTAAGGAAGATATTTGCATCTCCTGTTGCAACCAAAAAACTCTTCTTTGATGTCACATATAGAAGAGTGAGGGTAGTGATGTCCGATCCACTTCCTATAGACTTCAGAAAAGCCCCTCATGGTCAAAATGCATGTATGTATCTGAGGAATATGGAAAAAAAAACACATAAAAGTAAACAAAGTGAAGAGCTTGTTGTGAAAGAGCTGCCGTGTTCCGTGGAGGATGCTGAGACATTCACTGCACTACATGTTTATCTACAACGGTCTCAGGGACTATGAGGCAGCTATAGACGTGTTTAATTCTTACCTGGTTTCTTGCATTAATGCTGCCTACACACAGGGCTGCACTGGGATTAAAATTTGGCCCCTGACTTTGGGGTCCTCCATAGCCTCATGGTAATTTTTGCTCAGTGCCAGGCCAGGGGAGAGAAAGGGGGGGGGAAGGTCCCCCATGCTAAGTTTTGATGGCCCCCATACCCATTAACCCACCTGAAGAATGCCAGATAGCCAGTCCAGCCCTACCTACACACAGTGTGGTCCAAGCCACTGGCTTTTAAAGATGTGGCACATTTCAGGAAGCACCAGACTGGCATGTTAAATAGGTGAAGTCGTAAGAACGAAACCAAAAAAAAGCAACATATGGACAGTTTCCGGTCTGCTTCCACGGCACCATAGCCAACATTTTAGTCACCGGTTGCTGGGGTGTGCTCAGACTCACTCCCAGCATTACTCACTCGTCACTAGGGCACGGTAGGCACCTGTCGATCAGGCAATTAAGCCGTCTATCTTTCAGAACAAAGGGGACAAGAAGTAATGAGAAGTGATGTTGTGTCCGAAACCAGGACTCAGAGGCGTGTATTGAGTACTAAGGGAAGACTCCCGCTTCAAGGCTTGTATTGTTCTCAGAGAATCACGCGACTGACAAGAAACAAGACTTCACTTCCCAACAGGGTTGCAAATACAAGTATGTGAAGCCTCATGCATTTTGTGGGTTGTTTTGGTTGGTGTGAAGATTTTGAGTGTTGTGCCCAAGAGGTCACTATTGAGAGATTTTGGCTGGAGAAGTTATTAAGACAAGATACATGTTATTGATCCCAAGGGGGAAATTGTTGAAATAATTGAAGTTGTTTTTTTTTGTTGTCCTTCCTTTTCTATCTAAAAAATAAAAACACAAAGAAAGAGGCAATATTCCCAAGTTTGGACATATATTCGTTTTTAAAATGAGAAACCTGTTAAGCCGTAATACAGTGAAATAACTTCATGCAATCATCCGTGTTCTATAACCACCTATCCCAGAGGCTATGAGTGCAAGACTGGGAACAGCAAGGATTGGGTGCCAACTCATCACAGGGCTCATTCACACGCCACTCACACCTATGAGCAATTTGGTAACTCCTATTCATCTTAGCATGTTTTTGGACTGCAGGAATGGTGGAAACACAAACCCTGATCCCAGAGGTGCGAAGCAACAATGTTGACCACTGCATCACCATGCCAGCATCAGTAACTTTTGTTTTTGAATAAGAATTGTTAAAAGATGTCACAATTCACAGACACATTGCACTGTCCTTACTAAAGTATCAGTTCCAGTTATAGAAATACATGTATTGCCCAATTGAAGCCCAACATATATACTGCAATATTTAGTTTTTCGTTCATGCAAGTCAGTACAGTGAGCATTCATTATGTACATAATATGCTCACTGGCCACTGTATTAGGTACACCTTAGTTGGACCCCCTATTGCCTACAGAACTGCCTTCATTCTCCATGGCATAGATTCAGCAAGGTGTTTGAAACATTCCTCAGAGACTCTGGTCCATGCTAGCATGACAGCATCACACAGCTGCTGCAGATCTGTCAGCTGCACCTTCATGAGCTTTGTGACATGGTGCATTATCCTGCTGGAAGTAGCCATTAGAAGCTGGGTACACTGTGGTCATAGAGAGATGGGCATTGTCAGCCGCAGCACTCAGGTAGGCTGCAGCATTTAAACGAGGCTCATTTGGTACTGGGGGGGGGCCAAAGAATGGCAAAAAAATATCCTGTCCCCATAACAGCACTACGAGCTTGAATTGTTGATACAAAGCAGGATAGCTTCAGGCTTTTATGTTGTTTACACCAAATTCTGACCCTACTATCTGAATGTCGCAGCAGAAATCAAGACTCATCTGAGTCAACATTTTTACAGTCTGCTATTGTCCGAAATTGGCGAGTCCATGCCCACTGAAGCCTCGCTTTCCTGTTCTTAGCTGACAGGAGTGGCACCCTGTGTGGTCTTCCGCTGCTGTAGCCCAACTGCTTCAAGTTTTGACATGTGCATTTAGAGATGCTCTTCTGCATACCTTGGTTGTATAGCGCAGTTATTTAAGTTACTGTTGTTTTTACATCTGTCATGACCTGCTTGTCCGATTCTCCTGTGTGCCACGCCCCCTCGTTAACCTTGTGTGAAATCCCGATGTCATCAGCTGTTGCTTGTTATTTTCAATTAGTCTTGCATACTTCAGTCCGCGTTAGAGTATGTTTCCCCAGTCTTGTCATTGACTTTGTTTGCCGTTCTGTGCCTACTTTGTTGTTTCTGTGGAATAAACCCCTTATTCCCGACTCTCCGACTTCCCGACCCTGACTCCCCACTCCGTAATTCCCCTGCTCTCCGACCATTCACAACATCATCAGCTTGAACCACGTTGGCCAGTCTTCTCTGACCTCTGCCACCAACAAGGCATTTTTGCCCAGAGAACTGCCACTGACTGGATATTTTATGTTTTTCGGGCCATTGTCTGTAAGCCCTAGAGACGGTTCTGCATTAAAATCCCAGGAGATCAGCAGTTTCTGAAATACTCATACCAGCCCGGCTGGCATCAACAACCACACCACGTGCAAAGTCACTTAAGTCACCTTTCTTCCCCAGTCTAGTGCTTGACGTGAACATTAACTGAAGCTCCTGACCTGTACATGAATGATTGTATGCATTGTGCTGCTGACATACAATTAGCTGATTAGATATTTTCTGCAACAAACAGTTGAACAGGTGTACCTAATGAAGTGGCCAGTGACTGACTGTATATTTTCACCAATAGGTGTCACTAGTTCACACTGTGTTGAATAGCGCTTCCAGTGATCAACTTCTTGGCGAATCACCGGGCTGGTGTGCCTCAGTTTTACAGAGAAGCTGGTTTCGCCGTCCCTTTGAGGGCGTTATGATCGCAACTTCTCAAGCAGAAGGGAAACTCAATCAACATTTCGACATTTGAATTCAGAGAAGGCATTGATCACTCCAGACTCGTCGCATTTGTTCTTGAACACTGGGGTGCTAATTGGCAGTAATTAACAGTAAGGGTGTGATCATCAAGGAACAGGCACATACCCGAAAGCGCATAAAATGAAACGCTGACGACCAACGACCCTTAGCTGCTGTAAATAGTTAATGATTATCCATCACCAAGTATGGTCGACCGGTTCATCACTTTGGGTTCGTTTTTAAAGAATATTTTCACAAATAAATAGCCTATTACCGGTAGTTGCAGTACGATATAAAGTAGAATGCATAAAATGCATGTTAGATTGTTGACACTGAGATCTACTGAATGTCCGCAGTGAGGCTAAAAGAAACAACAGAACCTCGGAACCAGAACAGAAGAATCAAATGCGGGTTCAGATGATTGAAGGGGCGGGAAATGGTCGATAACCTCTTGCCACGCCGCTAGCTTATCTGTTGTTGCAGGAAACCAGCACTTGTGACATGAATGGGGCCCACGAATATTTTGGTATGTAGTAACAGCGAGCTTTCTAATGGTAAAATGAGGTATAGCCGAGGAGAGAAATGCTTAAGTCTCCGTTTGTTCTTCGTAAAAGAAGGCACGTGTGTGGTAGAAAACGCAGAGTAGCCTATCTAAAGCATCCCAACTCCCGCTATTCCATATGAAAATGGCAAATCAACTTGCCGAATGTTGTCTTGTTTTAAACAAATTAATTTGTAAACTTATGTAATAGTTCATTTATATAGTTCGACTATATAATCATTGCTGCTTGTTTAGGTTAAGGGATTTTTTTCAGTGATGTGTAATCAACATATTAGCGCCAGTATGCATAGAGTCCTTATCCCATCTAAATGATACGATTTTAATATATAGACTATACTAATACGTTACCACGTGCAGTCTTTAATGAAAAAAAAGATGTTCAATACGTAGACCTACGGTTGTTCTTATTTTTGCTTCAAATATCTCATTTGAAATAAAGAGATCTGGTTTGATTCTTAAATTTTGCTTTATATTAATCATCAATCAGAGTATCTGCCCTCAAAGCTTTATCAGTCTATTTCTGTCTTATCCGTGCGTATGTGTGTGTTCAGTGTATCTTCGTGATAACCGCCCGAAATCAGAAAGCGTTGAACACACTTGAAAAGCGAAGTAATGCGGCGGATTTCTGGGCGGGCTCAACGCACACGACTCCGCTGAAAAGGAGCGACAAGTTCCATCCAGCTTGGCAGTGGTGTGGAGTTTGGCAGGGAGAGGCGGCAGACCGGTACCGCTGTAAGGGGCGCTTCGGACGGCGCCGCTGGAAGGAAACCGCGCCGCTGGAAGGGGGCTGTGACAGATGTGCATTCCTCAGACAGGCGGCGCGTCCCTACAAGTCGAGCAGGAAGAAGAGAAACCAAGTTTACTGGCGCACTGGAGGGGAGGGGAGGCGCAGGTAAGATGCGAGGAGCATGGAGAGGCTGAAGTTAATTACGCTCTCATCAGCCATTTTGCGGTGTTTTTCGGGAAGAAGCGGACAGACCTGCACCCCCCAGCTTTTTCTGATTTTATACTGCATACTCCGTTTTGCACTTTTGTGCCACGTCACCCTTCCTTTAATAATGGTATCCGTTTTATTATTATTAGGAGTGATTAGAATTCTTAAAGAATGATACGGGTCTTAAAACGGGAAACATTCTGGGCTTTTCAGATACGTCCACAGCCTGGCTTGCTGCTTTCTCCCAGCATCGTGTGCATGGCAGACTTATCTGGTTACCAAGTTAAATGGTAACCGGGACGGAGGCGGTGGCGAGCGGCTGGCGACGGAGAAAGAGGCGGACGGCGCGGCTTTCCCCCCTCCCCGGCGCAGACGGCCTTCGGACATGTCTCCCTGGACCATCTTACCCGTCAGTCTTCCCGTCCTTACCATCACCGGAATATGGGTTGTGTAAGTACACCTTTTAACTTTTAAACTGGCTTGACTTTGCACACACTGCTGGTGGTTTAAGTACGGAGCTCTGCTGTATGACCATGATCGGGCTGCGCTTAACTACTTTAAGAAACTTTTTCTAAAGTCCCTTAAAAGTTTATCGGTGTATAGTATTAATATGACTTTTGATTATTTTTGGTCATTATGGTGCAGTTATAGCCTAATTCATTCTCCGATGCTTTTGTGCTTCACAATGAGCTCGTGTTTATTGGTTTACAATGAGTTAAATTTCCTGAATACCTTATTTAACAACATAGTAATAACTTCTATTCTGCTTTTGTGTTAAGAATCAAAATGCTTGAATTTAAATAAGTCGTTTCCACATCTCCTTAAGCAAATTAGTTTTCACAGCTGGCTATTTGATAGCGAGGAAATACAGGTTAGATAGGTTTCTCACGGGTTCGAGGGTGATACATTGAGTTTTATCCTAACCGCAAAACGCTCTTGTGTATCGCTCTTGATGATTATGTGGTTTCATTTCACGAGCGTCCATTTACAATTTGCACGTTTTATTAAACGTATTAATGATTTCATTTAGACACATTCACCGGAATTGTCCTGATGAACTTGAAAGGGCACGGACGAATTGATGTTATTTTAAAGGAAGCAGTGGTGTTCTTTCTGTGTTTATTGGGGTATGGCACCTCCTTGATCTGTAGACGTGAGGTTATCGCTGCCGTAAAATGACAGGGAGGAGGGTGACATCAGGATCCCTCGTGCAAACTTAACTTCAGCTGGAAGTCAGGCTGCTTCAGCGGGACCCTGACAGCTGGCCTACATGGGAACGTTTGCTGTTTCCAGGGAGCTGAGGGTCACTCTGGTGACCTGTGGGCAAAGAGACTGGAAAGGCACTCGCTAACTGGCACTGCCTTTGCAGTACTGACTGCATTCAGTGAGGAGGGCCAGTGTGGGGGGGTGGGTGGCGGGGGTATTAAATGGGCCCAAAGGCTCTGACGGGGCCCTGAGGTGCTGGTGTTTTTTGTGGGAGAGAGCTGGTGCTCAGGCTCTTCGCAGTGTTTGGAAGTGGTTCTGGTCTAGTTTAAGGTCAGAGATTAAAGTGCAGGGTGTCCCCTGCCTGTCCAAGGACAACATGCGGGAATTCCTAGAACTGACGATGATGATGATGATGATGATGATGAGATGAAGAACTATTATCATTGTTTTGTTGCTGTTATCATGATGCCGGGGGACGTGATGATGTGGCAGAATGCTGGGTGGCGTTTGCCAGAGAGCGATTCTCAGACCCCCAGACCCCCACCCCTGTAATAGTGCTAATTGTTCTTTAACATGTGGAAACCTGGCTGATTTCAAAGGGAGGCAAGCGGATGAAAGTTGCCAGGTCGCGTCGCTCATCTGCTTCTTGGCCCGTCGTTTCCCACTGTAAATTAAATGTATACTTTCCCGCCTGCATGTGAATCTCCTCTTCATGAAGATGCTGGAGACGTGTATGACCGTCTGTGACCCCCAGCACAGTAACTCTGCCTCTGGTAGTCTGCAGTACGGTCTGCACCACGCAGTAGGAATGCCGTGGACAGTAGGGATTTTATAAAACGAAGGTTCTGTGCCAGCGGTGTTGGACAGGCCCGTGGGTTCGTCAGTCAGCAGCGCTAGGAGGGCGTGGGCAAAATGGCGGGCGGAGCTCCTGCAGCAGGGGGCTCACCCAGAGGGGAAGCGGGGGGGGGGGGGCGGGGTTGGCGACCGCCTCCCAAGAACAAGGGTGGGTTTTTCTGGGGTGTATGCTCCCCTAGCAGATGTGAGGTGGAATGGAGGAGGACTTTGACACGGAAAGATGGGACATCATGGCACTGTATGTATGGGGGGGGGGGTGCATGACAGGTGCATGACATTCCTATGCATGAGAGGTCAGGTGGGAGCCCAGGAGTTTACCAGACCACGGCATTTGGAAAATGGGCTCAGTCTGTGTCCGGAGGCAGTCCTGAGCCCTAGATGTGAGGTGGTCCGCTTTTAAGCAAGTCAAGTATATCAATGGATGTAAACAATCACCAGTGCCACCTAGAGGCAATTATCTGGTGTTTCTGGTATTAACTGAGTCTACAAAATGAGAACTGCGTTTAGAATATAGCAGATCAAATAGACCAAATATGTTTGTTTCTGGAACATAGGTTCAAAAGAGCAAAGTCCTTAACTACCGATGAAGTGAATTATTAATATAGGAAATGATGCATTTGACACTAGTTTTCCTCTTCTTGTGGCTTGAAAATAGGCTTGTGCTCGGTCACGTTGAGTAGAAAGTGCCCTAGTACCCCCTCCCCCCCCCATCAAAAATCCCTCCTAACCAAAATGAATTTCAATTTGTGCCTCTAAGGAATATGGTAAAGCTCCCTTTTAAAAACTTCGGAAAGCGAATGGATTCAAGGTCGTGGAGCACAAGGGCCCCCTTGTGTTGTGGAGGAAGCTGTGATGTTTTGGGATCTCGCCTGTTTGCCTGTGATATTCTTAGCTAAGGCCTGCCAATAACTGCACTTCAGTTCCAGCCTGTTTTTCTCCCTCTGTCTGCCTGCCTCGATCCCACGTACATCCCAGGATCCACTCGCCGCTCTGTGTGTTCTGCGCTGGTCTCTGTGTGTTCTGTGCTGGTCTAGTCCCCAGTCTGCCTGTCCTCTTTGTCCTGCTGCCCTGTGCAAACAGCTCGGTTCCCGTCTTGCCATTTCCTCCAGACCATGTGACCCCCCCGTTCTCCAGCGGCGCCGGGGCGGTACGTTATACAGCGATTTACACCCGTGAAGCAAAAGCATGTGGCTCTTATGTGGAAATCTTCCAGCCATACAGATTGAGATCAGGAGCAGGAGCGCGGTCATGTGTGGTGACCAAAGACTTTGAGGTTTTGAGAGCATAAGACGTCCAAAGCAAGCAGTGAAGGGTCCTTTTCCCGCCATTTTCCACGCTCTGTTCCTGAGTGCTAGTTGGCAGTCGTGGCCTCTGGGGCTTCCAGAACTCTTTCCTGAAATATGTCTTCCTGTCATGAAACCCACCCTTGTTGATTCGCCTGCTGAGCGCCTGTGTTACACCGGCTACAGTCTGCGCCCCCTTCGAAACGCTCACTGGGGGTGAAATATTCACCCTCTGCTCAGGAAACCTAAAGTCCGACATATTGTGTTTTAGGCTTGAGGAAGCAAAACCTCGACTGCATTTAGCGGCTTTCTGTGTCTCGGTCCTGGATGGAGGGATGATGGCGTGGAGCCAAGCCACAGGAAGCCCGTATTCTTCCCTGTGATTCTGTGGGATGGTTCTCGCTGCCCGTCCTGCTTGAACAGTCATAAAGGCAGAATTGCAGGCCTCCATTTTGGTCTCCCGACAGCGTCTGGCTGTGCAGGCTTGTGTGTGTGTGTGTGTGTGTGTGTGTGTGTGCACCCTTTCAGTCCATCTGAGTGCTGAAGCGCCCAATTGAACTAATTATTAAGCTAACGGCCCATTTTAGCCTTGGCTTCCTTCTCGGTAGCGCGGCTATTAGCAGGCCGGAAAGCCGGAATCCGCACAGACGCGGCAGCCTGGCCGGAGCTGGCTTACCGTCAGCAGCATTATATTAACTATTAATTATATTTATTAACAATTATATTAACGTGGCATGCCACACCATGCTCTTTCTATGGTCCTGCTTATGAATTAAAATAATTAAAAATATATTTTTTATTAATTTGACAGGAATTAGCAGGCCCACATACTTACATTTTTACTGTACTCTTGTACTGTACTCTGTACAGTATGTAACGCCACCCAGCATACATGTGATACGCACTCTTTTTCTGCATAGTGGGCCTGATTGTGACCCTTTTGGTGCTTTTCCACTGGCATACAGGAACCAGGCCGTACCTGAGCTGTACTGTAAAGAGACACTAGTTACGGCGCGGTTACAGCGTGGTTCCCGCTCGCTTCGGTTTTCCACTGCAGAATGGTCGGCTCCATAAAAGCGTTGCCGGGTTTGGAGAGCGACAGCAACGTAAAACCAAAGAGACGCCTATTCACTGTTCATACGATGTGCACTATGATTTACTACGTGCTAATTTCCGCAAGCATGTCTAAGATAATCTCTGTCGTACGTTAGTGTCGAACGCTAGCGTAATTAGCATTAGCTTGCATAAATCTGCATTACAAATCCATTCCGTTCAGCTGTTCTATAGTAACTTTTAAGTAGGAGGTTGGAAATTTTCTGGTTCCGCGGTTTCGGGAATGCATCGCAAAACTACTACTAATGAATAATACATAGAATATACACTCAGAACACCGGTATTTCTGTGCATTTTGACTAATCAGATGGTGACCCAACCAGCTCGGTTTGGTCGCCCTAGCAGGACTGTGTTGGTACAGGTCGGGTACAGGTCAGGTACTGCTCACGGTACGGGTCACAGTACGGGTCGCAGTAAAGCTCAGGTACGGCTCAGATCTTTGGTCGTGGAAAAGCACCGTTTGACTGCTCTGTCTGACAATGAGGTCATTAATTTAAACCACGGCTGACAATATCAATGCAAATGTTTTTTGGTTCTTTTCTCGTTTCTTGGGATGACCTATCAATGACCCTCTGTGGCCACAGTAACAGAAAAACAAGTTTATGCTCTTATCTTAAAAGAAATGGGACAGTTGGTTCCATGTGGCTGGGCTGCAACATCTACTCTAGTCTAAGGGGAGGCTGGGTTTCCCAGAATGCAGTGCATGCGTTAACCAAGTGCCACTCCACCACTTCTGTCCAAGCAAACATCACCATTATCTTCAGGTCGGGGCAGTGACATCGATGGACGGTCACCCTGACACGTCCCCTATCAGCCGCTAACGACCTCCCTGGGTCGCCGGATGAGCCGTTAAACTTTAAGCCGTCTGTTTGAGTAGCCTCTGTGACTCCCTGCTGATGGAGTCACTGTGTGAGATGTTCAGTCTGAGTGGCATCGTGGAGGATAATAGGTTCACCTGGGAGACGGCAACCTCTGCGCAGGTGGCTTGTGTTTGACGTCCTGCGCGATCACACCAAGGCTGAAGGAGGTGCTGGGCTCGTCTTAAGAGGGAAGCTTCTGGTTAAATTACCCTGTATGGCGGCAGAGGAGATGGTCTGGATGGAAAGGTGGGGCGTAGGCTCACACCTCAGCATGAAAGGACCCAGAAATTGGGGGTGTGGCCGCAAACGTGGTGTGGACACGCTGTTAAAGAACACGTGCTGAAGAGAGAGGATGGTGTGGACTGCAGGCTACGATGTTTCTGGCAGTGAGTCAGGTGTTGGCCAGAAACCAACAGGGAAAGTACCGGCATGATCAGGGCTTGAGTTCAGAGTAAACCGGGAACCTTCTGTGTTCCTAACAAAAGCTGGGGGCGGACTTGTCAGAAGATCCCAGATCTGGGTGATTTTCCCATGATCACGACTGGATTGTGCTGAGGAAACGTCTGAGCAGCTGTTATCGTCCGTGTCACACACACTCAGCACCCACCCCCATTCCACACCAGCCACGCCCACCCGTCCTGGTTCCTCTTGAAAACTGGGGAATTGGGGGCAGTCTTATCGGATGACTGAGGACAATGTGCATTGTGCAGTGACCCAAGGCCATTGCTCCTGATACAGATAGGTATTAGAGCCAGCTATGTTGAAGCTAAGTTGGGTTTAACCCTGAAACGCTACAGAAGAGCCTGATCATCTGTATCAGATGTGCTAAATCAGGGCTGCACCTAAGATCTGCAGAGTGGTAGATCTGCAGGAATTGGGTTGGTGACCACTGTCCTGACCTTCCTGTATACAGCTGAAATGTTCAGATCTAATACCCACCTGTCTGGCCCCCACATACTGTTTCTCAGGCTCCCAAAGCCTGCTGGTAGATGGGATCCCTCCCCCCCTGCAATGCTCCCCCCCCCCCGCTGTTAATCCCTCATTTTCTTCTTTTTCCTCTCATTCCAGATACGCTATGGCCCTCTACAACCAGCACGTCTGTCCCATGGATAACTGGTACAGTGGCTCCGCCTCTCATCCGCTATCCCACACGCGACATGCTCCCGTCATCCCGCTCGCCCCGGCGGCTTTCTGTTGGAGAATGGACCGTCCAGTCAGGGTGACCTGTGCAGCACAGTCAATGGGCCGTCCGGTCAGGGTGACCTGTGCAGCACAGTCAATGGGCCGTCCGGTCGCTGTTCACATATGTAGATTAGCATATGGTGCTTGTGTGTGTGTGTGTGTGTGTGTGTGTGTGTGTGTGTGTGTGTGCGCGCGTGCACATCACTTTACACAGATTTACTATACAGCAGAACATGTTCACGTTAAAAAATTCTCTTCGATCCTGAAGGTTGTTGAAAGCGGTGACTGTTGTTTGGCCTGAGGTCACGGCCTGAGGTGCTGAATCTGAGTGGCATTATTAAGGTCATCCTGTCTCCTGACAGGTGCTTTGAGTTTGACATCCTGTGTGACCACATTAGAGGCGGAAGAAGGTGCTGGGGTGTCTTAACAGGGGAATAGTTGGGTGATTAAATCAGGTGTTTGAAAGCAGTGTCGACAGTCAGAAATAGGGGGGGTGGGGGGTTGTCAGTGGTCTGATGTTTGAAGGCCTTGAGGTTGTTTCCTCGGCTGCTGTGACTTTTTGTACAGCAGTTAGTGACATTGACACGCAGCGGAATGTTCCGGAAGGAGCTGTCGCCGTCTGCCCCGGGCCACCTCTTCTGGTACCCGTGGCACCGTGCAAAAAATACTCCCCCCGGCCACGAAGCCGACAGAACGCCAGGCATCCATTTTAAAAGCACTCCCTTCCTGGAATTAGCAGGAGGCTGGAGAGAGACCCCCCCCCCCCACCCCCCCGGCCTGGGCCACAGAGGTGGAGCGTTAAAAACCGGTGGGGCTTATAGTTACACCTTCTCAAAGCCAGAGGGGGAAGACCAGCGTGACAGAGAGAGAAGGAGGTATGGGGGGGGGGGTGGGGGCTATAGAGAGGAGATTGAGGGAAAGCGCTGGAGACATTATGACAAATAAAAGGGACAGAACAGAGAGGGAGGGGGAGGGACTGCAGAGTGAGGCTCCTTCTAGGGTCCCCGCCCCCCAGGCAGCATGAGCTGTGTAAACATGGCGCTGCCACGGCGATCGGGGCGCAGCCTGACGCCTGGGGGGGCTGCGTCCGTGCCGTGTTGCTTTCTGATATTTCACGGGCTCGACTTGTGTGCATTAAACATCTCCGGCAGGCTTTGGTTTGTGTGAAACCCCCCCCCCCCACTGTATTTTTAAATGGCATGACGCATGACACCTGTCTCGCTCTCGGCCGGCTCCGTCTCCGCATTGGGTTCACTGTGAGAATAGCCCGTTTCTGGCAGGCTCGCTCTGAAGGCCCTTGGGGGGGGGGGGGGGGGTCTCGCCGCCACCCCTCCCACCGCCTGGGTCCTGTCACCCCTGTAAGTCGTGGCCCCATTCCCAACGAGCTGGAATTCAGGGCTCTCCGCCACGTCCTTGTCACTCTGGAGTTTCTCTGCTCCACACGCTGCTCCGCGGAGCCCCAGACGGCCGAATGGCGACAAGTGCCGCCCCATAGCTGGCTGTCAGGGTGCCTGACGCGTAATCATCTCTATCTTTAGGTCGAATATATTTATTTTTATGTCAGATGCTTGCTTGACTGATTGACAGAGGTGCGAATGGGCCGGAGTTTCATTTTCTCTATCTCCTTCTAAATTGCACAGCACCTTTGGAGAAATTAAATTTCCCGGCAGCCCCATGGTTTGCCCACCCGTCCTTATATGGCGACAAAGAATCTTGACCTCGAACTTCAAGATGGATCCATTACTGTTTAAAAGTTCTGTTTCCTTCTCGTCCATTTTGAAATGTTAACATTAATCGCTAATCGTTTTCCTCAGAGCTGGAAGGGAGTTCGCCGCGTTGGCTACACGTTTGCCTTCGTCCGAGCGAGTCGTGTGTGTGTGTGTGTGTGTGTGTGTTGCTTCTGCCTGACTGTCACCCTCCTCCCTGCAGGGTGTATAACCAGTCCTGTGAGGTGGACCTGTCCATGCAGAGGGGACCTGTGCTGTGCTGCACCCTGGACAACGTGCCCCTGATCAGGTCAGTGTGCAGTGGGCACATTCAGACCCCCAACCGGTACTACGCAGCAAACAGAACCCTAACCCACAGTTCTCATCCTTTCTACTGTCTATTCCCCCAACAAAAATTCCTTCCCTGTAATCAGTAATTTGGCTGATTACATAATCTCTTGTATTAAAGAAGCTTTCTCACGGAGAAGCAGACATGGGCAAAAACTATGACACCCTTAACCATAAGTAACCAAACAAAATACAAGACTTTTGGCATTTTTACTTTTTTGATTGCAGTCATATGTTTTTGTAAAATTGAGGTTTATGTTGTGGGGACCTGAAAGATGTCTCCACAAGCTAAAATAGTGACAGGTTTTACCACATTGTGGGGACTTTGTGTATATTTGTATGCAATTTGGCTTTTAAGAAAGCCAGCCTGGTTTGTGTGACATGGCTGGATCAGAACTGGAGTCAGACTGGGAGTTTGAGGTCAGGGAAGAATGCAGCAGGACCTGATTGATCTTCCTGTATAAAAGGAGAAAAGACCTGGAGTGGGCCGTCTCACACAGGCCTGTTACATGATGTTACCCTGGCAGCCACAGCCAGCCAATTAAGAGAGGCGGCCCTTACATGGGCTGAGAGAAGCCGGCCAATGGGAGCCGAGCCCACCTTGGCACTGGCAGGAGAAGGCGGGGCTTGTGGACAGGCAGCGTTCCTGTGAGGTACATGGATCCCAGCAGTGAGGCTGAAAGAAACCCAGAGTTAGCTTCTGCACGGCGGCACAGAGCCCAGGGCCATGTGAGGCTCCGGCCCTCGTCTGCTTTCCTGAAGCTGCTGCTTCGTGGACTTTTCAGATCGACAGGGACTCTGGCTCTGAAGCTGCAGTCGTACGTCTAGGTCCTGTTTCCTCCTGTTCTTTTTTTTTTTGTTTTACACCACCTCCCCCCCCCATGCTGCTCTCCTCACACGGGGGCTCCTGGCATCCTCTGAGGAACTGGCACACCCTCGTGTGGCCCCCGGGTGGGGAAGGTGACTTCCTGTATCTAAAATAGCAGAGCGCTGCGGTGTCCGGAGCCCCCGTGGCCCTGCTCATACCCCCCCCCCACCTCCAGCTCTCGTCTGCAGAAGGTAAAAGGTCAGCGACCACATCTGTGAGGCTCGGGGGGGGGGGGACATGGTGGAGGAAGGGGCCTGAGGATCTGATACCAGCGGCCCCAACCCGGGGCCAGAATAAACCGGGCCCCCCCCGGATCCCCCTGAAGCGCCGGGTTCCCTCTCATGTCCTCGGACCCTCAGCTTCTCCAGTGGAGCTGGGCAGCCCCGTGTCCCAGTGCTGGTTACACAGTGTCCCGGGGGCAGTTACAGGATAACGGCGGGGGGGGGGCTCACTGCCGGTGATCAGAGTGCAGGGTCTTACCTGGTCACCGAGGCCACACTTTGCTCACAGGAGGCACCTCGGGTCCTTAGCTCGTCGTCTCCGGACCTCTCATGGGGAGCGGCTGCCTAAACCCCACACTGGCTAATGTCTCCCCCCCACAGTAAGTGTGGCAGCCTGCCCCCTGAAAGCTGCTTCTTCAGCCTCATCTGCAGCACCGGCTCCTTCATGGGTAAGTGAAGCGTCTGCATGCATGCTACACCTCCAGGGTGGCATCCTAACCAGGGTGTACCCCAGCTGTGTGCCCCGTGACAGGCTGGCATCCCGTCCAGGGTGTACCCCAGCTGTGTGCCCCGTGACAGGCTGGCATCCCGTCCAGGGTGTACCCCAGCTGTGTGCCCCGTG
>JAOYFF010000042.1:2346476-2357986 GCA_025773925.1 Cryptomyrus ogoouensis
GCCCGCTGTGCCCCGGTGATTCGTTCGCTGTGTTCTTTTGCCCGCTGTGCCCCGGTGTTTCGTTCGCTGTGTTCTTTCGCCCGCTGTGCCCCGGTGTTTCGTTCGCTGTGTTCTTTCGCCCACTGTGTCCCGGTGCCCCTGCGTGTTCATGCAGGATCCAGTGTAAGGAAGCGTGCTGGTGCAGGAGTGGGGGTGTGATAGTTTCCTGTCACAGCGCAGAAATTTCACTCACGCTGTCTGGACACGTTTGCACGCGGCCCTCGCCTCCACAATTACCGAGCCAATTTGGGCCCTGTCTTCTCCAGCTGCCGCATGCCCATTGGCTGCCTGCTTCACTCCAGCTGTGGTCTGGATGTTCTCTGCTGTTCATGGGCGTGTAAACATCAGCTCTCAAGCTCACGGTTAACCCAGAGATTTCTGTGGTGAACTGGGACACTAGGGGCTGGTGAACGGCTGTGTTGGTCCAGCGTTCAAGGAATCACTGCCCAAGATTTGTATGGACGTCCCAGAGCAGGCCAACGTCAGTTGAAGACTTTGGTACCTGGCCTCAGTCCCACAGTCAGTGGCCACATCAAGAAGATGCCACTAGATGGCGCCATCCCACCTGCACTAGCCTGCTATTTGAGTTGCATTGTTGTGTCATGCTTGGTTACTCTGCATATATTTATTTTTACATACTGCTTGTTTATTTGAATTTTTTTAGAGTTGTGTAGCGCTCCCTGCTGGCTGAGACTTGCGGTCCAGGTAAGGACGGAGGACGGTCTTTGCGTGCTTCAATGTCTCCTGAGGGCCAAGGCTTCCAGGCACGGTAAAGAGGGTCTAGATTTAGGTGCCCATGCTTCTATGTGAACGCCGTCCTGGCCAGTGTGACAGTGTGAGGGTCAGCGGTTCATTGACCCCGATTAGCTCACGTTCCCGAGCAGGGCCACCCTGTGTCACTGTCGGTGGTCATGTGATCACAATCTGCACTATTGTGCATTGTCTTCCCTCATGTGACTCCAGGACAAGGCAGCTTTATGCTCGTCTGCATGTGTGTGTGCATGCGCCTGCACACACACACACACACACACACACACACTCTGCTACGGCAACAGCGATGCCCCAGTAACGGCATGTAAATGGGAGATGGGAGCTGGACCACTGCCGTCTGCTGATGCACTAACCCCCCCCCCTCCCCCCCCCGGCAGGTGGACTACGCCAAGGTGCTGCACTACGTGGGGGCGGGGGTGGCCTTCCCCACCAGCATGCTGTTTGTGGGCCTCCAGTCGGCGCTGACCTACCGGCTCGCCAAGACCCAGGCGGAGTACGGCGTGGCCCATTTACGCCTGGGGATGGTGCTGCTGGCTTTCGTCTCCCTGGTGCTCAGTATCCTTCTGGCTGTGTGTGTGTGTGTCGTGTATATTACATTGTGGGGACCAAATGAACCCACAATTTGTGAAAAACCAGCTATTTTTTTCAGTCCCCACAAGGGGAAATTCAGTTTTATAAAAATCTGTGACTGCAATCAAAAAACTAAAAATGCTTAAAGTCTTGTGTTTAGTTTGGTCACTTATGGTTAGGGTTAGGGTTAGGGCTGGGTGGGGGTTAAGGGTGTCATTGCTGGGATTAGGGTTATGTCCATAGAAATGGAAGGATGGGCCCCACAGATATGAATATGTGTGGAGGGAATGTGTTTACGCCAAGGCACTGTGTGTTGTTAACTCGACACCTTCCAAAACATTCATTACAGCATTATAGATGGTAATAGTTTTTATGGCTTCGCAAACACTGCCCCCTGCTGGTAGCTCCTTGACCTCCTTCCCTCCAGGTGGCGCATTCTTTGTTCAGGAGAGCTTTGCGCTGCAGCACGCCTCGGCCATCTTCGAGTGGGTCTTCGCTGTCATCATCATGCTCTTCTACGGAACATTTGCTTTCGAGTTCGGGGATGTGTCCAGCGACACCCTGATGGTGCTGGCCCGGGGCGGGGGCTCGCGGGGCCCATCTCGCAGTGAGCGCAAGGCGGAGGAGGTAACAGGGCCAAACCACCTGCACCCTCCCGAGGGCGTGTCCATGCTGTAGTTGAGGGCTGGGTGCCCAAAGAGACTTTCTTCCAGCTGGACATGGGATCTGCCACTGACGAGAGGGCAGGGGGACCTTCAGGAGGAGCAACGGGGGCTTCTTCCTCCCTCACTCGGGCTCGCAGAGGGCGTGGCCAAAGCTTTGCGTGTGGCTGACCTGCCGAAGTTCCTCTGTATCTGACAACCAAAGACCAAACTGGCCTCCTGACTTCTCAAGGTCCAGCAGAAAGGACCGGCAAGGAGCACAGGGACCCTGAAAGGCCCACCATCCCCCCCGGGTAAAAAGGGTTCCTTCCAACCAAAACATACCGCCCCAGAGCACTTCTCGCAGGGACCAGGATGGTCACCTGGGACTTCGGCAGGGCATGATGGGTAATGAGACATTTTGCAGGAGGAAGCAGGGCATCCAGTGTGACTCTCAGACGACTCCTGTCCCTGGTGCTTGATGGAGTAAAAAAAATATTGGGGACAACATACAAAGTATGTGCTAATTTAACTGTTTGGGGGGGTTTAGTCAATTAAATGTACATTTAAATTGACGGCATTTAATCCCACACCAGTTTGTTGAAAGCTGCTGCTTTTTCCAGCATAAAGGGGTAAAACCTGATAGTGTTTTTAGTGAATGTAGTATTTGCTTATTCCCTAGGAATTCACCATCGTTGTGGTTTAGAGGCGTGGGCCTGTAATGGAAACGGAAAAGGGCGATTGGCTGTAACGTAAGCTTTTCCAGAAGAAATATGTCACATGGTGGGAAATCTATTAATCTTCCTTTGCGTTGTTCTCATATCCCCACCGCAGTGCTTTCAAATGCAAGAACATAAAGTTCACATGTAAGTTGCTTTTAACTATGCAAGGAAAACAGCCCTAAGCTACTGTTTTTGACCAAAAAAAAAAAGGTTTGCCAAAATATACATTGCGATGTGCTGGTATGGTAATTTTAATAGTACCTACAAAAAAAGACAAATACAGCCACTCTACGGCCAGTCTGCCTGCTTCAGTCTCCAACTGTATTTTTTAAGGCTCTCTTGTTCAATGAAAGGCTGACACCTTGTGGTCAGGAGAGGTCACTACATTGTTCGATTTTGGTAGCTTTTTTTCTTGTGTCGCAAGACTACAGATTCTCTTTCAGTAAAAGTCAGCAGGTGTATTTTACCTTCAGGGCTGCCGTCTTACAGAAATGCACCTAGCCGTGTTAGATGTGTATTCCTATCCACTTTATTTTTTTATTTTTTTTTAAATTTGTCTCTTCTGTCTCTCTCAGGAAAATCCAGTACAACTTCTTACCAGCTTGTAGTTGGAGTATCAAAAAATATATAATTTGTTTCTTGAATCCAGAAACAAAGGGACAATGTGTTTTTGGATGTGCAGAGATATTAGCACGTTAGCATTCTGTATGTCTTTATTACAGTGTCCAGGCCACGCTTTACTGAGGATGTGTCATGGATGTGCAGTGTCATCAGATTAGTATTTGCTGGGATGTGGGCGTAAATCCTGGATGGCTGCTGCTCAGCCTCCAGGAGTGCGAGCTTGGAGCAGGGAGACAGTGATTCTGCTGCTGGCTCGAGGGCCACAGGTGACTTGGGACCGGCGCCAGGCAGCTGGTGGATCTCTGCAGTGGGGGCCATGGGCAGGCATCTGCTGCCAGTTGGAAGGTGCAGATTCACAGGGGTAACTACAGATTTAAGGTGATGTCTCAAGAAGGTCGAGAACCACAGGAGCAGAAAGATGTGAGCCTTCCCTACCCTGGTGAGAAGCCCGTGTCACTGCCAAGCCCTCTCTCAGCGAGGGTGGGGGCCAGTGGAAGAGGGAGGGCATGTGGCGAAATAGCAGGGACTGGGGAGAATCAATGTGCCTTAAACAATGGCACATGCAGACGTGGCTGCAGAACTCACTGGCCTTATACTCCACTGCATGCAGTGAGGTGGCTGAAGTCTGGACAGTGAAATCTTGCAGTGATGTTTTGTGCCTTTTTTCCACTTTAAAACCAAAGATTTAATCCTGTGATTTTATGTTAAACTGTTCAATACGTGTTAGATTTTCTAGAGGTTGAAGTTTTAAGTAGCAGTAAGGAGGACAATGTTGCTTAGATTATGTAAGACTTTGAATTGTACACTCAATAAAAAAATCCAGAGAAAGCTTTATTTTCTTTCTGATTTTATGTTTACATCTAAAAAAAAAAAAACAGAAAACATGCAATTTTAGGTGAAATTACTAATTTTGTGAAAAATTATTTACAATTTTAGATTTCTCCAAAAAATCTAGTTCAGCCAGTCTTGTCCAGAATGGGCCGCAGTGAATGTGGGTTTTTGCTGCAGTTTACTAATTATATTACCAATCAGAGTACTGGCTGGCTGAGGAGTCCTTACACCTGGGTTTGAACAGCTGACATAAAGGTTACCCCAGAAACCTGCACACACACTGGCCCTTTGCAGGTAATATTGCCCACCCCTAATTTAGAGGATGTAGATGAATGAGGGCTGTAAGAATGGAGCCCTGGTCAGCAAGCAGCACCTTGGTCTGCCCTCAGGAGACCAAACGTTAACGCTGAAGCCGTAGTGGATTAAATGAGAATTAGCCTGTGCGCAGTTAAAATGTGTCCCTCCTGCAACACAAACACGAAACGCGTGACGTTACTTAGCTCCCTGAAATTGGTCCCTCACCCCAGTCCCCGGGGGTCGGGTGGTGAGTTTGTTTCATAACTATGCCTTTGCTCAGTTTCGTGCTCAGCCGCCCCAGGGTCACGGGACATTTCTGGCTCTCACTATTGCTTTATCATATCAATACAACATGGCGGCTCGTGTTTTGTAAGGCATTTGTTAGCATTGAGACTGTGTTTTCTGATGAAAATGCAGAACTGGCACTCGAACTGCAAAAATGTAATTCCAGATTTTGGGGGGGGGGGGGATATTTTAGCAATTTCTACACACTTTGTTTTAGGAATCTCTTGAATTTTTTGCCCATGTTCAAGGAGTCGAGGTGTCTCCCTAAAAAGTGAAATGTGTGCATCATCCAGGACACAGAAGTAGCACTGGCTCACAAATACACCTGTTTCAGGTCCAGCTCATTTAACCAACATCAAAGCTGGAGCAAGAGCACGAAAAAATTAAATGTTAAGTGTAGACTGGCCACCAAACTGAACTGAAAAGGACAAATAACACAAGTGTACAAACTGGTACCACAACTGTGCTTCCTAGAACTAGCATTTATATGGCAGTGAAGTCATTAAGCCGCAGGATTGTGCTTGAACTGAGAATCAAAGTCAGAGCCGTGATGATAATCTCCAGTTAAGACCAAACATGGCTACACAGCGGCCAATAGCCTACAGCCGTTATGAAACGTTACCTACATGTCTTGCAATTACAGGGATGACATTTGCTACAAAAATCAAAGGGTATTCTCATCAGATGTGGTCACGGCGTACAGAGAACTTCATTCCGTTTATGAATGCTGAATGGAACACGGAGTATGCCGGACGCTTTTATGGTCTAAATGAAGATCTGACTTGTGGTACACATGGACTCCTGCAACAGCAGACAGACTATTGGACCTTAGCAGGAGTCCCCCAACAGGTCCCACGTCATGTTCTGATGGGTCATATGGTCTTTGGACTGATGCATCGCTGATATTTAGACCCAAAGGTCTAGATGTGAGATATCTGAGGCACAGTGAGGGTGCTCCAGCTCCAGTGTAACCCAGAATCATTCTTATCTTTGGGTAACTTGTCTCATTGACTTTGAAATATGTTAGTCTAAAATTATCACATGACGTTGATGCATGCAAGTCAGCAGAGGTTAAAAACAAACTGAGGCCGGAACATCCTACA
This sequence comes from Cryptomyrus ogoouensis, assembly GCA_025773925.1. Lineage (NCBI taxonomy): Eukaryota > Metazoa > Chordata > Actinopteri > Osteoglossiformes > Mormyridae > Cryptomyrus > Cryptomyrus ogoouensis. The sequence goes on from JAOYFF010000042.1 coordinate 2,352,357, forward strand.
TGTTTCTCACGGTTGCTCTGGCCTCTTTTCGGGCAGGATGTGTCATTTTCTGCTGCATGTTATAAAACGTGGAAGAGCTTGGTGCAGGATTGGTCATCTGCTAATTCTGCCTAACCGCTTAAAGGTATTCCTCTGAAATATATAGGTCTATTTTCATTGTCCCCTATAGATGTTTGGGTAATTAGATGTCCAACCTGCAGAAGCAGGCAGTGACTTAAGATGACAAAACACAAACCAGCTTTTAACTGGTGAGCCTGTACTTTGGTTACCATGACAACAACCGGCTAGCAGGCTAAAGGTAATGTTATGACAGAAAAATGTTGCAAACGAGCTTTTTAAATATATACTGAATTATTATACTAAAATACATTGTTTTTAAGCATGGATACTGAAGAACATCTATTGAAAGAATTGTTCTAAAAAGAAAAGACTTGTTGAGCACCCTAAATTTTTTCTGGCATTGATTGAAAAATAAACAGAATAGCGAGGTATATGAGGTTAAGCAGCTGGTTTCTGATGGATTTGTGACTCTGTGTGTTTGGGCGGCTGACACTGGCAGCTGGGTTTTGCTGTGACGTATCTGTGACGTATCTGTAACGTATCTGTAACGTATCTGGCCCGTAGCAGCAGGCCTCCCGCCCCCTTAACCGCACGGGTCTGGTGACTAGAGCGCCAGCTCCTTTGTCACCTCCCAGGGGAATTCCTTCCTGCCAAAGTGGCCGTAACACGCTGTTCGCTGATAGATCGGCCTCTTGAGGTCCAGGTCCCTGAGACACAGAGAGGACTTTGATAAGCATCTGATGATGCAGTCAGGTGCATAATGAGATAGCATTGTGATGCACTAGCGATACAAGGCCAAAGCATTTGAACATGCTATGTTATTATTATTATTATTATTATTATTGTTATTATTATTATTAGTTGCTAGTCATTGTAGTGGAAATAACGGCTTTTAACTGCACCAGGAAAAGCAGATTCCTAAGAAATCATAAGGTTGACCTACACTTGCAACATGCGTAAAACTGGGAAGCAGAGAATGAACTCGTTCTCAGGAGCCCACCTGACGATGACGCCTGGCCGCAGGTCAAAGTTCTTGTTGACGATCTCCAGGAGTTCCTTCTCTGTCTTCTGAGAGGAGCCGTAGGTGAAGAGGGAGATGGACAGGGGGTGGGCCACCCCGATGGCGTAGGATACCTGCGCGGTACAAAAAGGGTCGTGTCACATGTCTGCACCAGGTCACATGCCCAGTCTGCATTACATAAGCTGCGGTATAAAGTGCTTGGATATCAGCCATGCACCCATTTGCCAGGATTAGCTGCTATAAAGAAAAAGCAGCAAGGAGGACCTGGGAAGTAGATCAGCCCTAAACAGTTGTTAGCATTAGCATCATTTTTACAGGGCTTGCCTCGTTTTGCTTTATATTTCGCAACTTTGCAGAAACTTTCGGAAATTCAGGTATTATGACGCCCAGCAAAAGTTGGAATCCTAGCTCTTTATTTACTGTACTATGTGTTATATTAGCGTAATTGATATGTATTCCACACAATTCCATGGAAATACAGCAATAGGAGTCAAATACCCCCCCCCCCCCCAGTCGATGGCGCTAAACCTCACCTGCACCAGTACCCTCTTGCACAGCTTGGCCTGGACCAGTGACTTAGCAACCCAGCGAGCTGCATAAGCAGCAGACCGGTCAACCTTGGTGTAGTCCTTCCCGGAGAAGGCGCCGCCACCATGGGCGCCCCAGCCCCCGTATGTATCTACGATGATCTTCCTGCCAGTCACACCGGCGTCTCCCTGCCAACAGAGGAGCCGCCCATGTCTCAGCGGCCAACAATCCACTAGAGAGTCTCCTCTACGGACCAACATTATCCCTCAACATTTTGGATCACAAACCATAACCTGTTTCTCTTGAATTTGTTCATGTGACACATCAGTCATCAGGAGACACTCATGCCAGACACAGATGGTAAGGCAACATCAAGCATGTTCTTGATGTGATGGGGGGGTGTCACCTGGGGTCCGCCAATGACAAAGCGGCCGCTGGGCTGCAGGTGATATATGGTCCTATCATCCAGGTACTTGGCCGGAACCACTGCCTTGATGACCTTCTCCTTCAGGATCTGCTTCTGCTCCTCCAGCGAGACATCTTCATCGTGCTGCACGGAGATCACCACTGTGTGAACCCTCTTGGGCACCACTGCACCGTGCTCCTGGGTGTAGTGCACTGTAACCTGGAAGGAGGAAGACAGCTATGCTCACTGTCATGTTCTGCACTTGCTTTCAAAAAAGCATTGGCATAAACCAACTGCAGGCAACCTCCACGGTCTACTTTCTTTGCTGAAAATCAAACTCAGCTATTTCTGCACAGTGACGTGGTATGGCCTCAAGAAAAATATACATAATTGGATATTTGCCATCCATGTAGGCTCTGAAATAAGGCTTTCGAAACCAGGTCACACAGTTGTAGAGTTAGTATACATGGAAGCTCAGGATGAAACCTTAGAAACCTTAGGCCACACTAGCTAAGGACACTTGTGCATCTCATTCATTGGGCTCCTGATCTAAGGAATTTCAAGAACTCCAAAATAGCACCAGGGTTTCAGTTTCCAAGCCAGGCCAAACTGAGTGTTGGCGCTCTTAGAAATGCCAGGGGGCTGAGCAACAGGTGGATGTTTCCCCGAATCTCCATTCCTTATGAGGTCGCTTGCAGTCCATCCCACCCATTCATCTGAGTGGTGCAAAAACGAGTGGCTTTCCCAGCATAACAGATTTCATCAGGCTTCTGAATCACTGGGGCTATCTTACTATGGTCATGCTAACTACTGTAGCTCATCCAAAATTCAGCATTACTGCCAGTATCTCAATCCACGGTGTGCAATGATCTTCCAAAACATCACTGCAATCTCGAATAGAAAGCAACTTGTCAGTACAACTGCTCCCACCTGGGTTTGGACTCTGGTACCTGAGTTTTGGAGTCCGGACGAAGCCAAGGGATGGTGCCATCTCGCCTGAGCTCTGCCATCTTAGAATTGAGTTTGTGGGCGAGGACGATGGTGAGAGGCATGCACTCCTCAGTCTCGTCGGTGGCGTAGCCAAACATAAGACCCTGCATGAAGTCCAAACAAAGGGATTAACCTGTATAACTAGCCAGAGTTACCCAAAGGATTTGTCTGAGCAGGGCACCACTAACTATCTCTCTATATGAAGACTAATCAGTTTTCATGGTCCAGATCTGCGATGACCTTACACTATCTTGGACAAGACACAGGTATCCTTATATTATAATTTCATTGGTTGTTTGAAGGGGTGTGGCTATCTCAGAAGAAGAGTCAGGTGACCTGGTTTGTGTGTTGATTTGATCCACCTCTCCCTTATTCATGAGTGAAGACATTCTGCATTCTGTGGTTTCCTGGCTTACAGTAAAGCTGACTTGACCTTGGTGCACACCAGAAATCCTGTTTCGGTGTACCCAAGACCTTACCTGGTCCCCGGCACCAATGTCCTCCTCGTCTCGGTCTATGTGGACACCTTGGGCGATGTCTGGAGACTGCTGCTCCAGGGCCACCAGCACATTGCAGGTCTTGTAGTCAAAGCCTAAAGGCAGATGGAGAAGCTGAAGAATGGGCACCTCCCTAAATCAAGGTTCCCCAATCCCTGAGGGCCAGAATCCAACAAAGTTGGATTTCCCTGCTCAAAAATACCTTAATCAGTTACCAATCTATCAAATGCGTGTGTCTGAGTAGGAAATCTGCACACTGTTTTACAATGTGGCTCCAGGACTGGAACTGGGGAACCCTGCCCTAAATCCACAGGTTTTCCCACAAGTTACTAGTAAAAGCATGTGACGGTGCAAAAGAGGGTTACAACATTAAAAAGTTTCAATGTCTTCAAAGAAATTTCTGGTTGACATAAAACCACTTGATTTCTAACAAGGGAACACATTGTAACATAGTTCATTGTAATATGTTGGATTATGGATCAAACACTGGAATTAATCCCAGGCCCAGATGCTTAAAGGAGGAATGTCTGATCAAAACCAAAAATTTGCTTCATTCTCATACAGCTTTCTTGAAGCTGCACTGGGACATCGTGAACTGGCCAGACGCTTTCGCACCCCTATAAATTCACACCTTTCTCAGAGTTGTCATAGCCGATGTGCTTGATTGTGTCTCTCACCACCTTCTGGTAGTCTATGTTGGCTCTAGATGTGATCTCTCCACAGAGCAGCACCATACCCGTCTTGCACACCGTTTCTGCAAGCCACATCATCCATTCAGAACCAACTCATATCCAAAAGGTCCAGTCACTCCAAACTGTTGATGAAGCTAGGCTTGCACAGACTCGAGCACTCACCACAAGCGACCTTGGCATCCGGATCCTGCTTCAGATGTGCATCCAACACAGCATCACTTATCTGGTCACAGATTTTGTCTGGAACAGGACAATTAGGGGGATATCTCATTAATATGCCTAAGCGGAAGAGTAAAGCGCGCAGTTCAGCTGTTCTTCCTGCAGGGGGTGGCAGGGAGCATCATTTTGCTGTTCCATGTTTACAGTTTTTCTCCCAGTGTAAAATCAATACGAGATCTGAATAGAGTTCAGATACAGTCTGCTTATCTGCCCTTTGGTACTGCAGGGAAAAAACTTGCATACATAACCTGCAGACACATTTTCAGTAAAATGTACATTAACAAAAAACACAAAAACAGGGGCCACTGTTGGGCAACAGTAAGTCTGTTATGTATCCTGCTAGAGGTTAGGGAGATAGCTCTGCAGGTCTGCCTCCTTTTTTCGTGATTACACGTCACTGAGCAGAAGAAGGATAATCCTTGCCCAAGTATCTGAGGCAGTGACACAAACCTGACAAAAGGGGGTGCTGTGGTGATCGTTTCACTGGTGGGGTAATAGAGTGGGAAAAATGCCACGAGGTGTTTAAGCTTCAGAGCCATCAGAAGTATCTCAGCACATCCAAAATTAGACTCAAACTCGTGTGTTCGTATGTGCACATACTCGTAACTGCATGTGTTGATGCTAAGGCTGAAATATGTTCACGCTGTCAGATTAGGGCTTAATATCCATAACGTAACAGAAGTACATTACTAACCTAACCAGTTAAACAAGGTTCCAGCCCTTCCTGTATGTCAGAATACTGAGGTACAGGTGAGGACACTGAAACCTTAACGGTAGTGGGGCTTGGATGAGCAGGTGTTGGGCAAGACCTGTGTCTGTACAACGTGTAGCGTGTTTAGGGTGTGGTGTGTGTGTGTGTGTGTGGGGATGGGGTGTAGCTGTGAGTATTTGTGCATAGTAGTATTAGAGTATTTGTGCATAGACACGCACATGTCGGGGACCGCTCATTCATTTCTTTGGGAAAAATGCTAACGCTAACTATGACAACCTGAACCCCCACCCAGCCCTAACCATAACCATAAGTGACCAAGCAAAATACAAGACTTTTTGCATTTTTAGCTTTTTCATTGCAGTCACAGATTTTTATTAAATTGAAGGGGACATGTTGTAGGGACATTGTGTCCCCATAAGGTGAGGTATACCCACTAACACACACACACACACACACACACATACACACGCACACACACAAACAAACACATGCACACACGCACACA
>JAOYFF010000042.1:2360176-2372152 GCA_025773925.1 Cryptomyrus ogoouensis
GTGATGGCCGGGCATCTTGGACAGGGTGTATCCCAGCCTTGTGCCCTGTGATGGCCGGGCATCTTGGACAGGGTGTACCCCAGCCTTGTGCCCTGTGATGGCCGGGCATCTTGGACAGGGGGTACCCCAGCCTTGTGCCCTGTGATGGCCGGGCATCTTGGACAGGGTGTATCCCAGCCTTGTGCCCTGTGATGGCCGGGCATCTTGGACAGGGTATACCCCAGCCTTGTGCCCTGTGCTCCTTGGTTCAGGCCTCAGGCCGCTAAAACATTGACCAGAACATGCAGACAGTAGGTGGATGGATACACCTGGGGAAAAAACAAAGGAAACGAGTGAATTCATTTTTAAAAAGGAATATTTTCCATCCTCCCACATACCTTAATGGGAAAGGGTGGCAGGCCAAAGATGGACCTTGATGACACCCCCATACCCTGTGCCCGGGTTAAGGGGAGTCGCCAACGCTGTTGTTGTTTAATCACATTCTGTGTCCTTCTGTCATCGGTTACCGTGTCCCAGCTATTGACACAGCACATGTTCCAGGCTAGGTCCCTACTATGTACACAACCTGCCTCTATGACGAAATGTACTAACACTTTCAGTGACAGCGGTGCCACCTCACGCATCTCTGAGCGGCCATGTGCACACCCATCGGAGGTAGATCTCCAACAACGTTCTCAGCCTTGTCCAATCCGAGCCAAAAACCTCAGTGAAAAGGCCCAGCTGGATCCATCTGGTCCTGGAACTCAAGGCTAACAACCAGAAATGTGTATGACTTGGTGTTTACTCAGTTGTGAAATCGGTTTCCAAAGCCCAGCTTACTTGGCTCGGTCGGTTCAAAGGACATTGAACAAGGTCTAAAAGCAGCCTTGAGGCTGGAGATAGAGGCGTCTGTGATGTCAAGCAATTAACCATTACCTTCATTTCAGGAGTTGGAAATAAAAGCCTATAACTTCTTTTCCTTTCAGTGCCAGACTGAGAAGTTGGGCTTCCCTGTTATAATGTAGTTTTTTTCAGTATTAGATATATCACCTTAAATGTTACCTGGGATATACCACCTTAAATGTTACCTGGGATATACCACCTTAAATGTTACCTGGGACATACCACCTTAAATGTTACTTGGAAGGATCGTTTACTTTACAGTCACTTGGTGAACTGAGACCTATGGCTTGGATGCTAATGGAGGACCACGGTTACGGCTTCCTGCTCTCTGGCTCCGTTTTTGCTTCTGTGCTCCTATTTGATTGGCCTATTCACAGTGGCTTCCCTGCCGTTCATCTCTGACCACTGCAGCAGTCATGTGAGCTGAGTGTATATCCCTGTATGTCTTGGTGGGGCAGTACCCGCAGAAGTAGGTGGGGTGGGAAGCCTCACTCCTGATTGGCCGACCGGCTGTGACACGTGACACACCCTCTGGAATAGCTGTGTATGTGTCTGGGGCAAACAGTGTTTCAGTTATCTCAGTCTGACTGATTTTAATGTTTCCAAGACCTGAAATGAACTCATCAGCTGGATTCTATCCCAGCATGAGCCTGAAATGTAACCCCTGATCTGCCTCTATGTCACCCATGTCATAAGTTCATTCAATAATGGGTCATCCTGTGATGTGAAATTCAACTCACCTCCTCCAATACTCGCTTACAGTAAATCACACATCAAGCTTAGAGACAAAGACTGGAAAATGTTTTCAGGTTATATACAAACCAAAACTTTGTTTTTCTCCCCCCCCCCCGAATTACTCATTGTCTAGCGAGTCAGCAGTGGCATCCTCCTCTGCGTGCCACATGTGTGTCTGACTCCCAGTGCAGGGCTGCCAACTCTGGTCAGCTGGCTGACGTGGGATTTTCAAGTCTGCACACACATGTACACACAATTTACATATATGCGACAGTTTTATTTCCTTATAAATAGTCTGTAGGGATTGCAGGCTACCCCAAAGATTTAGATGTAGCTATTTTTAGGTTTTATAATGGAATAATATAGATTTGCTGTAAGATTTCTTGCATGAGCATGAATGTCTGTAAGTGTGAGTGTCACGCCAGATGTGTGAGAGTTGGCAGCCCTGCCAGTGTCCCATACAGTACCTACCCTGGGACTCACAGCCAACCACAATCACAGTTGGACCATGACGGAGCCCATACTCAAACCATACACACTATTTTCAAGGTAACAAAACTTACATACAGGTAAATGCGTGTGCAGACTCGTCTCGAATTGAAAATCTCACGCCGGCCAGATGACCAAAGTTGGTGACACTGCATACTAACTTTCCACACATCTCAGACTGACTGAGCTAAACTAGCCAAGGACCCCCGTTGTCATTTGGCAACCAGTGAGAACATTAAAAGGTGGGTTTAAAACAATGCAGTTAGTATGGAAATCCATCAACCTGTCAGTTTTGGTCATAAGCCCTTGGGGAGGCTTATAGCTGAGGCTGGGTACAGGCTAGATGAGCTCAGAGCAGGGATCTCCTTTCCTGCTGCCACTCCAGCAGCAAAACTGCAGCAGCTGCGGGGTGAGGTCTCACCCACCAGCACCCCTCAGCACATTCCTCCCCTGGTCAAAAGGCGGCGCTGCCTGTGCCCTTGCCTTCTCTGGTTTCATCCATCTCCAGCTGGCCGGGCCCAGCACACCCAAAGTCCGGCCTATTGACATAATTGTCAATATTAACTTTTACACTGGTAGTTTATTTAACTAATTAAAAGTATTTAATGTCTCAGACTAACGACTTTAGAGAACAGTTGAATTCGCAGTTACGGTCAGCTGCATGAGATATCTCACTGTGCTTTACCGTAGCAAACAGAAGTAACTTTAAAACTGAGCCTGACTGACGCTGCGTACAGGGAATTGTAATTGTACTCATTGTACGACGCAAGGAGAGTTGAACGGACGACGTGTTATTTAATCGATCACTTATTCTTGTTTAGTTATATATGTACAGTGATGCAGGCTGTGCTGGTCGAAAGTTCAGTGACATGCAACGTTTTGTTAAGTGACGTTAGTTTACTTGGTCTTTGAGTAATAACGAGAAGCTATTTACAAAAATAAGTACCAAAACAACGCACGCGTTTTTAATTGAAATGCAATGAAAGTAAAACTGACAAAACAATATACAGGCAGACAAAACTATAAAATTATCAAATATATGTTCTATCAGAGGGGAGTTTTGTTGTGGGGAAGATAAAGACCGCGACACCGTTTCCTTGGAGACCAAAGCTGTTTCCGAACGCCGCTGAATCCTTCAGTATAAAGACACTTCGGTAACATGTGCTTTTAGAAAGGTTTCGGTAGCATATGTTTTAAAATCATTAATAACGCTGTGTATATATTATATTTTACATTCTGATGTTTAGGTTAACAAACGTAAAACTCTGAACTAAAGAGCTACTCGACTCATCGACTTGCGAAATCTGGGCAAGTTTATATCATACACACTTGTCGTTTAATAAGGTTATATATTAGGAAATGTAAAGTTATTTGCCTGTCTTTTGTTAAACAGTGTTAACTACTTTGCTCAGCTACACATACATCTTTAATCTTGTCTATGATTTAGTAATACATTGCCAAGATGGACACGGAGTACCTGAAAAACAGCATCGGTAAATGTTTAGTGGAAGGACTGGCAGAAGTAGTGGAGCAGCGACCCATGGACCCCATCGAGTTCCTGGCCCAGTGGATTTACAAATACCGGGAAAACCAGGACTACGAGAGAAAAGTGAGTGTTACATATCGGGATGGTAATACTGATATACTGCCACTTGGAGGCAGTCACCACACACGGCACCGCTATTTCAGACAGCTGAACCAGGAGGCAGATGTGATATACACTGTATGGACAGGTGGCTAAAATGCCAGACAAAACCAGTCAATAGTAGCAGACAGAATTAGAATAAGAATTAGCTGTGTGAATAACTATACATTTCATTGATTCTACCAGTAGGCTACTTGGATCATTTAAATCCCTGGGAGGAAAAACACCATTTTATAAGTAGGCTTAATTACAATTACAAAGCAGCCAAAGATGCATGGGGCTGTGTCTGCCTCCGAATGGCTGCAGTGAAGCGGCAATCACAGGATGTTTTTTAATAAAGCAAATAGTCGTGCTGTAGGGCTGCAAGAAGCTCTCCAAAAGAGCGACAGCAGCACATGCTGAACGTTAAGAGGATGTAAAACAGTGGGTTTCATTCTCCTCAGAGGAAGGAGTACCAGGGGGAGCTGGAGGAGGCTAGAGCTGAGGCCGAACGCTGGAGGAAGATGCGGGAGGAGGAGGAGGAGGAGGAGCAGCAGCAAAGAGTCCATCGGGAGAAGTCAGAGGTGTGCAGGAGCAAGAGGCTATTGTCCTGCAGATAAAAATGAATGGTTTGGGCTTCACTGTGTGGTGTGCTGCGGGCTGGCAGGGAGAAGCCAGAGGCACATATGAAATTAAGAACATTTGTGTATGTCAAGAACACCATAAGCCTGCAATATACTTTGAAACTAGTCTTGACTGCTAGGCTTTGCAAAATAACACTGAAACTTCCTTCAGGTTATAATTTCAGTATGAATATTTACGTAACATTAGAATGTAGGTGGAATAATTTCGTATTGTATCCCATGGGGTTCTACCTCCTTAGATTTTGCCAGTCAGGGTAGAGGGGAGAGGGTCCCTCTTAGCAGATTTTGCTGACTGACCGGGGGGGTTCAAACCTGTCATTTTAGTACCTGCTTACATGCCAGGGGGTGTGGCTCAGTGTGCTAGGACTCTGTGTCTGTGATGGGAAGGTTGTTGGTTCAAATCCCAGGATTGCCAGAGTCAACACTGGGTCCCTTGACAAGGCCTATAACCCACAGTTGTCTAGGAACTGTCTGGATATTAGCATCTGCTAAATAAATAAAATGTAAATATATATAGTACTATATGCAGTGTTGGAGAATTTCCAGCTTAGGGAATCAGAAAGTAAGTCAGTCTTCTGTACTGTCCTGTAATATACACTGCTGGACAGACTGAGCAGTCTGCAGCACCAGTACAGATACCTGAGAAGTCTGTGGGAGAGCCGACCCAGCCAGAGGAACCTGAGGAGCGTGTTTGTCAGTAACATTTCCGTTTTGACACTTCAGCTGCCTCCTGAGTTGTTACTCGGTCCCTTGTCCGAATCGCTGGGTAGGTGCATCTGTGCCGAGGGTGAACAGCATGGGAGGCAAGACGCTTCCTGGTGGGGCTCCTGCCTTACGGTCTCTGGTCTGGCAGTCAGATCGCTGCACTAGAGGCACTAGAGGCGTTTTTCTTAAGTTCCGCACTTATATGGTCTGAGTTGTTATTTCATCAGTCCTGAGAAAATCTATCATCAAGAGAGTAATGAAACTGAAGTAAGCAACTAGTGACACCCCCACAAGCATAGAAAGGAGGGATTCTTTTTAAATAAAACAATGTCCATCACATAATGTACTCATCAAGGCAAATGGAGTTCAGCTTTTCCTGAAATACTCATGACTCCCGCTGCTGAGTAGATGTTAACTGCAGTCTAACTCACTGCTCTTAGGCCTCAGCTGCAGGTCATCCTGGCGGAGCGATGCAAGCTGGCCCGTTGCAGGACGCTGAAGAAATGCAGGCCTTGACTGCAGGTCATCCTGGTGAAGAGATGCAAGCCGGCCCGTCGCAGGACACTGAGGAAATGCAGGCCTTGGCTGCAGGTCATCCTGGTGAAGAGATGCAAGCCGGCCCGTCGCAGGACACTGAGGAAATGCAGGCCTTGGCTGCAGGTCATCCTGGTGAAGAGATGCAAGCCGGCCCGTCGCAGGACACTGAGGAAATGCAGGCCTTGACTGCAGGTCATCCTGGTGAAGAGATGCAAGCCGGCCCATCGCAGGACGCTGAAGAAATGCAGGCCTTGGCTGAGCTAGGAAACAAAGAGGTGAAACTGGCAACGGCCAAACTGAGCGCCATCCCATACTGCCACACGGCTTTTATTTCACGTTGCTGTTAGGGTTAGGGTTAGGGTTAGGGTTAGCTAAATCTGCCATCATTTTTATGTTCCTGTGTTTTTCTTCCTTCTACTTAAAATGACTGCCAAAGTACAATCCTGGTGTTATTCAGACCAGTTAGTGAAAAGGCATGAAAGATAAACACAGGAGAATGTATGTAAAAGATGGGGGCCTGGATCTGCAGGCCAGATGAGCAGGGTCTTATAATGCTGGTACCAGAGCAATACATGTTTATTCTTTGAGCGGCAATTTGTTACCCAAAGCACCATTTCCCAGCAACCGAGCAGAGGTGGAAATTTCAGGTCCAGAAAGTAAAAATCCAGACCGTGATTTTGTTTCAACCCACCAGTCAAGAGTCAGAGTCACACCGTACTCCACTGGTTGGTTGAAACAAAATCTTGGTCTGGACCTTTACTTTCTGGACCTGAAATTTCCACCCCCTGCAACTGAGATGCAGGACTTAAGACAGCATGCAAAGACATGATCCTGGCAGTTGGGAGAGAGAGGCCTAGAACAGACTGGGTGCACGGTGTGTGCATGGTGACTGCGTGAATATTGATGTTCATCTCGGCGTCCGTGTTATCAGATTAGAGCAGCACGCTGCCTGTGTGAGACGTGCGTCTCAGGTGTGGCTCATGCCACACGTCTATTTCTCATGCATTTGGTAAGCGGTTCTCAGCAAAAATAAATAGATGAAACATCATTTGATAGTCATACTCACATCATGACAACAACTTGATGTAACTGACACCTATCACTATACTTTAGCCTACATGTCATAGACATGAATACATATATATTAATTATTTTAACCATCTTGGCAATTGCATGTTATTAAAGGAGAAAGTGGAGCCTACATATGTACTATATGTCAGAGCTGAAACGCAGTGCAGGTTATAATTACATGTGTGGATGAGTTAACAGAATATCCTGAATGGAGAAAGGCAGGGCTTGCAGTAGCAGTGCCACAGCCGCTACGCAGGGCCTTGGATTGACCCGAAACTAACACAACAGGACGAAGCAGGAGGAGGTGGTGATAGAAGGAGACCTTCTGCTGAGAAATAGTTTGTATTCATACCTTTTTTTCCCTGAAGACTCCCAACCAGGAGACAAATCAAGCGGCATCACATGAAACTACTCCAGTCATGGGTCCAGATGCTGCAGTTGACCATCCTGCAGCACGCGATGGGCAAAGAGAGAGCTCAGCTTTGGCCCACGAGGTACAGGGGACACGTACAATGAGGTGTCTGCATCTGCCTCACCTTTCAGATCAGGACTGACCCATTTGCGTTAGGACCAAATCAGGGAGCTCTGTACCCCAGAACTCTTACTGTTGCCATTGACAGCAGGTCAAATACCTGGAGAAAAGGTCAAGAAAAGAAAATGGATTTAAGAGGATAGGAACCCAGCAGAGAGTGGGGTTTACTGAAGGCCTGCTGTCTACCAAACATAAGTACTTTGACAAAAGCAAACCACATATTTAGCTAGAGAGACGGTCAACAAAAGATGAGTCTCAATACTACTAGCAGCAATGTTGCAGATCGACAGATAAGCATGGAGAAGTAGTGCTGACTCAACTGATTTTAACCCTAATCTCTCTCTCCACCCCCCCCCAGCAGACACATAATTCTGAAACCCAGCAAGGCACCGAGTCCGCAGAAGCAGATCCAGATCTCGCCACAGATAACAGTGGTCTTGGATCAGATGTGGGCTACCTAGAAAGACACATGGAAACATCTCAGGCAGAGCTTGAACTGGTGTCTGCTGAAGATGAGGTCAAAGAAGAGCTTTGAATGATAGAGCTCAGATGTAGAAACGTATATTTCCTTACTGCTCTAATTTGTTCAAGGTGCAGTTTATTTTTTTCTAAATGCGGAATTTGCAAACATCTGGATGGCCGTGTTGCTGCCTACACTCTGAGTCAACACTTACACTTGTCAGAGTAGAGTAGAATGCCTTTGTCATTATACACAATGGGTGCAAAGACATGCAATATGCTTCTCAGTGATACTCCCAAAAGAACACAGACAAATATGTAAAACATGAAGAAACACAAGTATATGGATAAATATATGAAGCATTAAGTATTATATTAACTGCACCTTCATAATCCCTTTATAATGCATTCATAGAACATTCATAAGCAGCATGCAAATATACCATAACACTCTAACATACCCTTTCAGCTTTAATATACATTAATGACAAACATTATATGATGATAACAAACATGTTATATGATGTATAATCATATAATGTTTGTTATTAACGTTAAGTTGTTAAAGTATGTTATGATGTTAAGGTATACTTACATGCTGCTTATGAATGTTCTGTGAATGCATTAGGTGCAGTTAATGTAAAGCGTTACCAATATTAATCATATAAATGGTATAATATTAGATGTAATAAATATAAAATGAAATATAATGAATGGGAAATATATAAAACATCCAGCAGAATATTGTCAGTGCCCGGTTATAGTCTGGAAATGACCCAGGGAAAGAAATTCTTCTTCAGGCCAAAATGCAGCCTTGTAGTTGTGTGGCTCCTTCCTAATGGCAGCAAAATATAGAAATGGAGGCAGGGCTGTGATTGGTCTGTGATGTTAATGCCTCTCCACATGCAACATGTTAGCTTAGCTAACTAGTTTTTAATGGTTTTCTATGCTTTTTTAAAGGGTCCTCGGTGCTTTCGTGTTAACAGACTAAGATACGTCACATCAGTGCACTCTCAACAGAGCAGAGTCAGAAGGTCACCAGAAGGTGTTTGGGCAGGTTTCCTTCCTTAGGCATCCTCAGGAAGTATGTGTGTCTTCTTTGCAGGGATGGTCCAGCTAGCTGATTGTAGGATATCTTTTGAGATATTACTGCCCCGGAGTTTGAAACTGAATGCCCTGTCCACTAAGTCACTGTTGATTAAAAGTGGAGTAAGCTCAGTACTATGTTCCCTGAAGCTGATGATGAGCTCCTGGGTCTTAATGCTGTTAAGTCCCAGGTGGTTCCCGGAACACCATTTTCACGGGATCTGGAACTCATCTCTGTAAGCTGACTCATCACCTGGGCATAGAGACGAGGGCTTGGGGCACACCGGTGCTAAGCATTAGGGCAGAGAGCAGATGGAGTCCTAGCCTGATTTAGGAGGGTTACTCAGTAAATTGCTTATCCATTCTTGTTCTCCATGAGACGCAAAGACACAGGTCAAGTAGTCTGGCCGATTCCAAGTAAGTTGGAGACCATACTTTTTGGGATTATTGTGTTGAAAGTTCAGCCGTGGTGGATGAATAGCACCCTCATGTATATGCCCTGTTGTGGGGGGTACATCAGGGTAGTGGAGATAGCATCTCCCAAGGATCTGTCGGGTTGGTCCAGAGCAGCACCATGTGGGCTTTTCAAGGGCCAGGGGCCCGAATAGGGGGGGGGGGGTCCCCCCCCGGTAAGTTTTGTGTGAACATGGGCAGAACCCCCCCCCCCCCCCCCCCCATGCCGGGTCCAGAGTGGCTGGCATGATGGCTTGATGTAAATTAGGAGGAATCTCTCCAAGCATTTCATGAAGCTTTTTTGCTCCTCTGCTAATAAGGTATCACTGTTTTGGGGATGGGTGGCCTATGATTTGTATTCTGTTAACAAATGGAGCTTTTCCACTGGTTCAATGGGATTTCCCTAAATATACTGGAAGAATACTAACACAAAGTTCATGACTAAACGAATCATCAATTTCCTAGCCATATGCAAACCACTCATGTCCTTTATATATTGCTTTAAGGAACTGCATGATGAGTTAGAAGTATACACATTTTTTTTTCAAGTGTGGAATCAAAAAATGCTTTTAAAGCTGGTTTTGAAACCAAGAGCAGATATCAAAGCACTCATCTTGTTTTGAAAGGGGAGCAGGGTATTTTTCTGTTACGCATCTGTCCCACGAAAGAGCGCTGAAGAGATGTGATAAGGGTTTGGACGTGATGCAAAGATGCAGTGCACAGTTTGAAATATGTTCTAAGATGCATGAATATGAATCTGTTGGCCAGATGAGTAGAAGGAAGCAGTGTAGTAACTTAGTTCCAACAACAACAACAACAATAATAATAATAATAATAATAATAATAATGAACTCTGTGGTGTCAAACGTGCTCAGTAACCACAAATCGTTAATATTTCATAATTGTGACACGTGATCTTATCTGATTTGATTTCTATTACTTCAGCTAAAGGAAACACGAACCTTAAACCACAGAACTGAAACATTAGCTTTTTTTCAGGGTAAATGTGAAGATGAAGATGAATAATAGATGAAAAAGGGCCATTGTAAAAATGCCATGACTAAACACTTACTCCTTATATCTGTAGTATACTTAGGTTTTCTGTACCCCTATAAACTTGTATTACTGTGGAAATGCAAATAATCTTTGTTGGTGTTTCTGCTACAATCAGCCATGCAGCTTCTGAAATATATGAACAGATTTTCAATACTCAAAAGACAGTAGAAAACAAAACACAAAACGTTTTACAATAACAATCCTTGATAGAAAAGCCTTTGCTTATGCTTCCAGTATACCAACATCATCATCCATCCATCCATCCATCCATCCATCCATCTATCTTCTGACCACTTACCCTGGCCAGGCTCACAGGGGGCCCAGAGTCTGTCCCAGGCAGCATACAGCACAAAGCTGTGCTACACCCAGGACAGGATGGCAGCCTATCGAAGGGCTTATACACAGGCACATCACACACAACAGGCAACTTATAGATGCCAGTTACTATGTCGAACTGCACGTGTTTGGACTGTGCGAGGAAACAGCATCACCTGGAAGAAGCAACACAGAGAGGACACATAAAGGGCTACTAACACTGAACGGAGTTTGCGTTCGGACCACCAACCCTGGACATATTACTCAACTGTGGTACTCACTATTTATGCTGTAGTATTTTTTTTTTGCAGTTTTTGCAATACTTTCTGCCAACATAAAAATAACCTGACACTGAAATTATTTAGCATACGCTTTTGTCTAAAATGTCATATAAATAAAACACCTTTTTCTTAGCCAAAATTGCAGGTTATTATTACTCTTTATCTGTATCATTGCACCCGCTGAAGCTGGTTTCTGTGATAAGGCTGTAGTCCCTAATGGTGACAGATGAAAACTCACTAGTGTCACCCTCAGAGTTTGTAGGATAGAGCAACAATGAGCGTCTATCCCGGTGATCAGACCCTGGGCTTCTGTATGCTGCCAACCACCACTCATGTTGGATCCCGTTAACAGACATGTCACGTAAAAACCATGTGACAGTATAAAAGAATTCAGCATTAATATTTAATCAATAAATGGCAAGCTTCCCCGGTGGGGCATGGCGAAGGGACGGAAAAAGAGGGACAATCCGTGGAGCGGCTTTGAGAGAAGGGGGTCTGTTAACAAACACAACAGAAAGGGATAAACCCCAAAAAGAAGAGGCCACAAGGGACAAGGACTAAGTGGGAGAAATAATGACTAAAAAGAACCACAAAATATTCCAGGGAACAGAGCGGAACTGAGAGCAGGACTGGGGAACAGCAAAAGCTACAATCACACAGTAGCAAGTAGCCAGTAGCCATACTCCGGAAGAGGAGCAGGCTTGGTACAGCCCCAACCACATGCAGTGGCTCTCAGCCTCTATTAAAAAATGTTACCCATATGTCTCTGTGCCAATCCTGTTTTCCCTAGAATGGAATGCTTCACAGTTGGCTTAATAAAAGCTATACACTGTGTGCAGAATTATTAGGCAAGTGTGTATTTTATTTGTTTCTTCTCTTCCGACCAATATTCTCAGTCCAGATGAATCTGTAATTAAGAATGAACTGTCTGAAAGGCAGTACATGTTCAGTATTTTGCCTGAGTACTTTCTGTTTGGAGAAAAACAGGAAACAGATTCTTTCCTTTTGCAGAATTATTAGGCAAATTTTCATGACTATTAAAATGGGCCAAAAAAGGACCTTGCAGAGAGCAGAAAAACACAAAATTGTAAAGTGCCAGTCAGAGGG
>JAOYFF010000042.1:2376128-2393355 GCA_025773925.1 Cryptomyrus ogoouensis
GTGCTCTCCTTCTACCTGGAGGGGGAGCTCTCCGTTAATGCTGTGCCCTCGGTGTCCCGCTGCAGTGCTCTCCTTCTTCCTGGAGGGGGAGCTCTTGGCCATGGCCATTTGGACCCTGGCGGTGGGCGCGGTGGGTGCAGCCTTGGTGGCGATCTTCCTGGCCAACACGGACGTCCTGCTGCCCAAACCTGAGCAGGCCAGCCTGACCTACCTGCAGGACACGGAGCTGAGGGAGATCGGAGGAGGTGACCAGCCTGCCGCCCACCCCGGCTTTGAGAGACATGGGGTGGGGTTTATGGTGGAGCCCCCCCCCCGCTGGCAAGACAGCCGGGTGACGCGGGGAAGGAGGACAGGGGTATATGGACATGGGGGTGGGAGCTGGGTTAGCAAAACAGACATTTCTGATCCAGCATGTGGGGAGGGGTTTGGGGGGGCGGGGGGGGGCTACACCGGGGTGCCGGATCTGGCACCAAAGTCGGCAAACCTGTTCGGGGTCCAAGGGCGGGAGCAGAACCCTATTTATGTGGTGTTGATGTCTTACTGGTTGCCCAATCGTGGCCTGACTGCCCCACTGCCCACTCACACACACAGATGAGAAGCTCCTGAAGGCCAAGTCCCTGTGGGAGGAGTCGGGGGCCGTTGTCATGGCGGTGCGCAGGCCCGGATGATCTCTGTGCAGAGAGGTATGGGAGGCTGCCCCACTCACACTCACTCAGTTGGTTAGGGTTAGGGTTGTACATCCAGAGAATGATGCGCTTAGTCTGTGCTGTTTCAGTAAATGCTCATACGTATAAATGGATGGGTGTGTACACCTTTTAAATCCAGCTAGTAGTGGTGACACTGAATAATTTTTTCACTTGTCGCCTTCCTAATAACCTCGATTTCTCCTCTGACTCCTCCGTTAAACTATGTACAATTTTAATAACATATTGACGTACAAATTAGTAAACCCAAACTACCATGATTTGGCGTACAAAATCAGTTCGGTATGTTCATGGTGCAGAGACTGCAGGTTGTAGCCTGGTAGCCTGAGGTGGGGAGTTACTCGGGCTTGTGCTGTAAACGCTGCTCCAGAGGTGGTTTCAGACAGACCTGCCCCTGGCTGGGTGATTTTCGTTCTTCACACCCTGATGATTGTCAGTCCCGGGGTGGCGGCTGTGTCTAACATGTTAGAACTGCCACACCTTTCGCCAAATCACACCGCGTTCAGAAACACTTAGGTCAAGCATCTGCACGTGTGCTGCATGTATCCTGATGCAGCCGCCTGATTTGCTGCTTGTATCCCTTGAGTGTCGATATTGCACTTGATAGGAATTAACGGATCTGCTGAAGCTTCTTATTGTGTTTGTAGGGTTCAGTATGTGGATTCCGGGGATGGGGGGAGGGGATCGGCTGGTTCTGGGGTGTGATGGGGTGCCACCCCTCCTACAGGAGGCCTCTGAGCTGTCCTCTCTCAAGCCCCAGCTGGAAGAGCTCAGGGTCCCTCTGTATGCCGTGGTGAAGGAGAACATTGGCAGAGAGGTCCAGGATTTTAGAAATTTCTTTGCTGGGGAGATCTTCCTGGATGAGAAGGTGAGGAGGAGCATCGTGGGTATTGAGGTCCTTTATGAAAGCACATTCTCTTGTTCATTCATGATTATTTGTCAGTATTGTGACCCTCATTTTTTCATTTGTGTTTCAGAGATGTTTCTACGGTCCCCAAAATCGAAGGATGGGTGGTCTGGGCCTGGTTCGTCTGGGTGTTTTGCAGAACCTCCTCCGAGTCTGGAAGAAGGGCTACCATGGCAACACCAAGGGGGAGGGCTTTATTTTGGGAGGGGTCTTTGTGATTGGACCTGCACAGCAGGTAAAGTAATTGACATGGAGTCAGTTTTGGTGTGAGTGGTTTGATGAGTGTCGATTCTAAACACGGACATGCGTATCATTCCAGGGGATATTGCTGGAGCATCGGGAGAAGGAATTTGGGGACAAGGTCAACGTGTCATCGGTCTTGGAGGCAGCAAAGAAAATCCAGCTGAAGTAGAAAATTAGGGAGTGCATATTGTCGTTTAATCAAGCGAAATCGTGACTGTTCGTCTCTTTGGATTCAGTTAGTTACACGGTGTAGTTTTTGATTAGTTGTCGAATGACTTGGTTTTGATACTGCTGGAGATTTTATGCAGTTTGTGTCCCTGGCAGCCTCTCGCTTTTCCCAGTCTTTATTCACTGTCTACATTTTCGCAGAAGGTCAGCAGAAAGTCAGGCACAGCATGTTCTGCTTTCAGAGCATGGTCCATCTTCTGCTGACCTTCTGCCCAGGGAGCTCTGATCTCCTTGGCGAGTGACTCATCAGCCATGTGGGAGCAGAAGGCAGCTACGGATCAGACCCTTTGACCATCTCTGCGGCCTGGTTTGCCGTCGCATGGTTTTTCTCTCCGTCATATGATTACTGCCTCCCCCACCCAGCCCAGGTCCTATCCGGTAACCATGGCGATGTGATGGCGTGTCCGTGTGTTTATGATGGTCTGTGTCTAAACTCTGCTTTGGAGGGAAGCAGACCTGATGTGATGCATTTCCTCGCGGCCTCGTCCGTCAACACTCAGCCTGGACTTGAAAGTGCCTGTTCCTTGGTCAGGAATAAAGTATTCACCCCCCCACCCCCACACACACCCTTATTCTTGCACCATGGTCATGGTTTCCATTTCTGGTCACCAAGCACCCGCAGAAATACTCAGAGGCTGTTTTGGGGGGTAAGTTCCACTCGCGTGCTATTTTCCAGGAAAGCACGCTCAGATTCGGCACTCTAAGCGTTTGTCTTCGTTGGAGGCTGTTAGTCTTCAGTTACCCCGTCATACTTGTAGTCCTATGTTCATCACACAGCAACCACTCGTTCCTGAACTGCAGCAACAAAAATGTCATTGAGAGGATGAGGGAAAGTACAGCTTTTGTTTAAATGAATCAGTGATGTGGGACATGAAGCTGATTATCATCTCAGAGCAACATCTCCTTCCTGGTAGAATTCTCCATACTCGGGTCCTTGAGGGCCCTGGGCAGGGAGGGTGGGTCCCAGGACAGTTGGCCTGCTGTTTTCCAGAAGCTCTTCAGCCTGTTATCTCTGTACCACAGGGTATGTTTGATTTGCTTTTCAGGCCAGGTAATTAAATAGCGAACAGTTTTTAAAAAAATAATTTGTTGGTATTTCAAGTTTTTAAAAAGATGGTAGAGGTAAAATCTCGATCTCCCCCCCTCCCCCCCCCAGCACTTCATAGATTTTCGGCTGAGAAATCAGGTGTACCAGATAAACAGGATGTGAGGACTAACCACCGTCTGTTACGTTTGCATGTCGTTGGACTTCATAACACAACAGCAGAGCTAACAGCAGTATTACTCTGTACGCCAAGCATACAAAGATATCAAAGGAACTCCATTGTTATTTACTGCATGATTATTTCAATAGTTTAAGAAAATAAACATACATTAATCTAAATGCTTCCTTTGCTTTCAGTGTGAAGAAAGAAGATTTAATTTCTTTATTTCAGAAAATTAAAGCTCACATGACATATTCCGGAGACAGTCTAGCTCTTTATGGCCTACTTCTTAATATCACGTTTATGGTCTACCTCCACTTAATATCACGTTTATGGTCTACCTCCACTTAATATCACGTTTTCTGGGTGGGAGTGTTGTTTACATGTTACAACAGGGGCACAGGGGAGCCTGTTCCAGGCAGTACAGGATAGGATGCCAGTTTGTCACAGGGCTGGGGTACATCCTGGATAGGATGCTAGTCTGTCACGGGGCACAGGGCTGGGGTGCACCCTGGATAGGATGCTAGTCTGTCACGGGGCACAGGGCTGGGGTGCACCCTGGATAGGATGCTAGTCTGTCACGGGGCACAGGGCTGGGGTGCACCCTGGATAGGATGCCAGCCTGACACATGGCCCACACACAATCATGCACTGAGCAATTAAGAGACCTGCAGGTGTTCAAACTGAGGGGGGGATCCCCTATGACACGGGCAGGATGTGTGTAGCACAGTTGCCTCACACCTCTAGGGTTGGCGGTTAGAAACCCATCTCTGCTGTGTGTGTGGACAGGAGTCAAATGAAGGTACCACATCTGTCACTGTGCTGGCCCAGGTCTGTCCTGACAATCAGGGGCTTCGGCTTTTTAATACGCCAAATTCTGGATCTAACAAAAATATGTGCACCTCGATTTGTCCTCGATGCAAAGCTTGGTAAGCAAATCTGTGGGCTCCCAGGAAGCCCCATAACCACAATTATGCATCGTGACATTATGGTGAGGAGAATAGCGGCTCATGCCACAATGATTCATTTTTAAACATCTGTTCTTACGCTAGTCAGTTACAGGGCGGGCTTAGAACCTATCCCAGAAAGCACAGAGCATAGGGCTGGGGTTCTGGTCCATAATAAGATCCATACACTGCAGACAATCGAGACACCAGCCTTCCCTGTACGTCCTCAAGCTACCCACAGGAAACCCATATAACACAGAGTGGACATGCAAACTCCACAGGCACACAGCGGAAATGGGACTGGAACCTAACCTAGGGTGAGAGACGTGGTTCCGTGTGGGCAGAGAGCTGACCCATTACCGTGCTGTACTAGTGAGGTCACAGCACTACCCACTGAGCCACCGTACCATCCTTAATTTATGAAGGAGGAAGAAACTGGGACGGCGGGAGACAGGTGACAGGCACAAAAAGGGAGGAAAACTGCCTTTAAATGATGTTCATCTGTCAACGCCAGTCAGCTGATCCTCCCAAGTCGCTGCAGCATTTGTAGTTACCCCCCAAAAACTCCAACCACAACACGTGTGGCTAACCCACACCTCATGAAGCTAATTAAATAATTAAAAGTTCATTAAGTGAGCTGGCAGTGAAAATGGACAGATACATGGAGTGGCTGAGGTGCCCCTGAGGAGAGGTTTGGGCACCAAAGTGGTGTTTATATACTCATCCAAAAAGACACCCATAACTGTTTGGAGAGAGAAAGAAAATCTTGTCATTTTTTATTGTGTTGCTGTTCATTTACATTCCAATGTTCAATTATATTTTTTCTTGAGAAAACATGAACTCATTGCCCAGTAAACAGTTTTAATACACCACTTTGTTTGCCAACTATTGCACAGTACTGTAGAACACTTTATAGAAGGTATATGTGATATAAAAACAAACCTGCTGTTTGCTATGTTTTACTTAAAAGTTGTTTTTTTGTAAACAGACACAATGATATACACGAATCTGAACAAATCCATCACGGTAATAAGTATGGCCAACAATAATCTCATCGATGAACTCAGTTCCTTGTTTTTCTTGTAGCACATAGCGATCGATGGACCAGCTTATCAAGCGAGGGCTGCAGGTTTTAAACCTGGCTTGAGTGTTTCCACCGAGTCAGAGCACCGACGCTGAAAGGACTCCCGTCAGACAGCACATTCGTTCTAATTTACTTCATCTTGAAAATGACATAAAACCTTCCAAAAGAACAACTAAACCACGTTAAAACAAGTGAGCATGCGAGGTCTGTGTGCACCATGTGTGGTCTTCGTGGAGCTACATAAATACAGACCGTTCATAGCTGGTCTGCATGTTTGACATGTTTAACTTTTACCTTGAGACTGACAAGGGGACACGGGGCCTGGAAGGGGAGGGGCGGGACGAGGGGATTGTGGAGGAAATGCTAATGGCTAGTGAGTCCCAGCTGAAGCAGTGTCTGAGGATTAAATGGGTGTTGACTATGACTCCATGTCGCAGAAGCGTAAGGCGGAAAACAGCCAGAAAGCAAGAATTAGCATTAACAATCGTGAGAATTAGCATTACCATTGAAGGAATTAGCATTAGTGTAGTAAGAATTAGCATTAGCATCGTATGAATTAACATTAATGTCATAAGAATTAGCATTAGTATGATAAGAATTAGCATTAATGGATACCATCCCTCGTTCTCCCTGTCTGACATGTCATACAGCATAGTCCAGAAGCAGCACTGTCTCCACAGCTGAGTCTCCATCGAGACTCTGGCCACCTGATGCATAAGTGCTGGTGCAGTTAAGTGTTCAGCAAAAAAGTAAGGCAGGGAATACACCAATCTGGGATGACCTCATGCGGTTTATGGCTTTGAATTAAACGTTCTGCTCCTTTTCACCCCTAGATGACATCAGTCCAAACAACAAAGGATGGCTTTAAGCTTCAAAGCCACACCGGAGCTTACAGCAAAGTGTCACACAAGCATAGGAATGCAGCTTCCCTCTCTTATCTCTCCTGCATTTTCCACTGCAGCTCTGCTCCACCCAGTGGCAGGACACGTCTGGCAGTCAGTTCCCCACACACTGCAATCCAACCCCACCTTTCCCACAGAGATCCCCTGCACCCTTCTTACTAACCCTCCCTCTGGTCCTGCGCTGTAGGAGCAGCGCCTCCTACAGGCCCTTGTTGAAATAAACCGTAAGGGTGTGGGGGCTGCTGTTCCGAATGCTCTCCTGCAGGTCCGGCTCCAGGCTGCTCACTTTCATAGAGCTGTAGGTATGGAGGACAGGTAGGACAGGCGGGTCAATGGGACATGCAACCCCCCCCAACTGCCTGAAGGCTGGACTTTACTTCAGAAGCAGTGCTGTGCAACACTTGGAAATATTTCAGTGCAGAGGTTCCACTGAGGCTCTGTTCAGTGATGCAAGGAAACCTCGATCATTCATTGGCCAGGTGAAAAAGTCAGAAAGTAATTGGACCAAAGATCGTACGTGCACAACTTTTCAGAATGATAACAATTACAAGTTGATCTAAAGAATGGATGAGTGAGAGAGTCCATAAATACCAGCTTTTACAGGATTGTAAAGACTCCCAGACGGCTACAAGCTAAAATAAAATATGTTTGTACTGCAATGCCATATACCTGTGTACGTTTTTGTGTCATGTTAGTATTAACTAGATTTTTAAAATTAGTTTTTCTACAGCGCCACCCCAGGCCTGGCGTCAAAGTGCGCGGCTGCCTGGCACATTGCAATAGGAGTAAAAGCGTTCAGGAATGAGGACGTCCGGCACTGTGGGGCTCCCACTTTCGCGTGAAGTAATAACTGGCCTTGAGACAGGGCAGGACGTTTGTGCAGTGACCTACACATACCTCCATAGTCTGCAATAGAATATAGTGTTTACAGCCGGTAGAGCCTTACCTTTTCTGTGGGAACAGGGCGCAGCACAGAGGGGTGGCAAACACCAGGCTGGAGGAGAAAAACAGTGCTTAGTGTTCACCGACCGAGGAAGACACGGGAGACGGGGAGAATCGGGGAGAGAGAAACACCGACGAGGAAGACACGAGAGATGGGGAGAATCGGGGGGAGAGAAACGTGTCGTAGAGACAGGGAAAGAGTCATGATAAAAATGGGTTAGCAGCGGCCATGTTTAATACCAATGAAATCACATGTTTACCTGGGGCCCGTGAGGTTTGGCCCCCTGCTGGCTACAATCAGTCACTACAGGGGAGTCAGAGAGAAAGTCAGAGGAGGAGAGGAAAGCTACAGGTGACACAGGACCAGCTGAGAGACATAAAGCTCTTAGAGAAGAAGGAAGTGTCACACAAGCAGCCTGAGGAGCAGCACAGCCTCAGCCAGACGTTCACTACTGCAGACGCTGAGCTGCATCTCAGCTCAGATACACTGTGGCGTTTACTCACCAGAGCCCGACCAGCCCGACCTGAACGGGTGCGTTGAGCACGGGGTACCGCTGCAAGCAACAAACAAGGGGGGCGCTGCTGAAAAAGCTGTACTCTACCAATGCAGTGACACTGGCTCACTGGCAGACAGTCTTTCACCAGTACGCTACTAAGGAAGGGGGCGCCAGGTTCTTGGTGTGTTCCAGAACACTGGCGACGGAACCGGGCGTACCTTCATGAAGGCCTTCCTTTCCAGCACGTTCATGATGATTGGAGGGATTGCTTAAATGGGATAGAGGGACAGCGATTAGTGGGACAACCGATGACTCTCACTGGCTGACGCTACTGTCCGTCAAACAGTCCCCACTGTTACTAGCCATAACAAGAGTACCTGCAACACATTCAAAGATTAAGGTTTCTGTCTGTTTGTTAAATTATACAAACCAAAGAAGGTAATTCATAGCATCTTATCTAATAGAATATATACAGTGGCTTTTAGTTGCTGATCGTCAATCATTTCTGTCCTCCCAGACCTGAATTATCCAACTCTGTATTTAGACCTGTGTTACTGTGGACCTAGAGGCAGTTGTATTGCATTTCAGGTGGACAGTGAAGCTAAATGTCAGCACATCATGTAGGGGCCCATGTCTCACCCATGGCCGGCATGGCCATGCCGATCCGGGACACCACAACCTGGACAATGGCCTGTCTGGCGGCCTGGGTGGACTGTCCCAGTCGGTGGCCATCCTCATCCATCACAGGGATCCCATATTTTAGTTCCCTGTGGGGGTGGGAGGGGGGGACATACACAATTGTTGTAAAAGGATTCTGGAAAACATCTTTAATCCAGACTGAAGTAACATATCTGTGCAATGACCTCCAGTCCAGCAGAGGGCGACCTTCTATCAACGCTTCAAACGCCCTACCCTGCGCCCCTCCCTGCCCTTCCTCTTTCAGCCAGTCCAGCAGAGGGCATCCATCTGTCATAGACTGATACGCTAGATGACATTCCAGTTTCAGCCAGCTGCCGCCCCTACCGTTCCTCACCTCTGTCTCATGAACGGGATGTTGATGCAGTTGGCGGCGGCGACCGCAGCGAAGGGAATGAAACGAGCCATTATGGGTGGGAGGCGCTGGGAAGGACACAGAGGAAAAAAACACACAAGTCTCATTCATTCATTACGCCACAACGGTGGACAGAATAAGTCACAGAAAGAAAACGTTACTGAAGGAGAATTCACAGATCACACGCCTTGTCCATTTCCCTGCGTTGTCATCTATCTGAGCACTTATTTAATTAGCCCACTGGTTTCATCTAAATGAATCGATTCGGCCTGTTCATCCAGCTGGATATTTTATCTGAGTAATTTAAGTTAAATGCCTTGCCTGGGGAACACAGCCCCTCCTGGGACTTTAACAGCTAACATGGCTTGTAAGCAGGATTACTGTCCCAAGGGCTTAACCTCAGCCACTGACCCATAATGCCATCTGGGTCCTCTGTGATGTGGGGTTTCAGGAGAACCCGTGCCGTTACCTTGGCGAGGGACTTGAGGCTCAGGGCAGTGACCACGGCACCAGAGGTGGCACAGACGTAGGCAGCACCCAGCTGGCTGTAACGCACACACACAGATACACACACAGATTAGACAGCTATATCTTTGTGGGGACTCTCCATTCATTTCTATGGCCCTAACCCTAATCCCAATAACAACAACCTGAACCCCCACCCAGCCCTAACCTTAATCATAAGTAACCAAACAAAATACAAGACTTTTGGACTTTTTAGTTTTTTGATTGACTTTCAAAGAGTTTCACCTTGTGGGGAAAATAATAGGTTTTACATAACCCACACACACAGACACACAGACACAATCACATCAGCCTCCACCACAAGCCAAGGACACGTCAGAATTATCCACCATCTTTCCTGTTCGACTTCGAAGCAACCAGTGAGCTGGAGAGATGGGCAATGTCACAGCATATAGAAGCGGCATCCAGCACCAGTTTCCATGACAACATTCTGCACCATGTGGAACGCCACGTGAAATGTAGGCCTTGGTGTCAGAGTTTCACCTATAAGGGGTAAACGCACCAAAACTGTCCTGGACCCATCAGCCCAGTTTAAATACCCCGTAACCTCCTGAGACCCCACCCATTCATTTATGTCCATTGTAGTGGACATTTTGTTTTTGCATCTATCTTTTCACTGATGTTAGGAAACGTATTTATTCATGTTGTACATGAAAGAGGACATGCTGTGAAATTAAAAATAAAGTTAAATTTGAAAAAATCTAAATGTCATTTAGATTTGAAGGACACTTTTTTCCTTGGGCCTCAGGAGGATATCAGCCAGATGTAGAGTCTGGTCCAGGACACATGCTGCCTTTTAGAAGACCATGAAAGCTCTGCAGAGATACGGGGCTGGGTTTAGACCAGCGACACTGGAGATGTGAGACTCGAGTTATTGAGGGAGCTAGAGAGCGGCATTTTAATTACAGACAATGTAGAAAGAGACAGCAAGCCGACAGCACTGGCTAAGATAAGGCCAAACTCTCAGCACACAGAGCTGCCACCTACTTCACGGTGATGGGTGCATCCCCACTGCGGTTGCTGTAGTTCACCACGGCATTGAAGGACTGGTTGACCCACTGCCAGAAAATCACAGCTGGGGTGGTCCTGCAGGATGGAGGGGAGGAGATTTACACAAGGAGATCTCCTCCAAGCCTCACGAGGCTTTGGCCAGTCGCACACGCACCCGTGACAATGCTGAAAATCTCAAGCCCTTACCTGTAGAAGGTTAGCATGCAGCCGGTGATGGTCATGTTCATAGGCACCTGTGCCGACATCCGGCCGATCAGCACCATCTTCTCGCCCGTGTCCGGGTGGAAGGCGGAGTCGTAGATGTACTTGGCCCTCCAGAGCTCGTCCTCCGACAGCCCCGGCTTTACGATCCCCTTTCTGGTGCCACGCAAACAGCAGAGGGCTCACTGTTTAGGGGGCTGCTGTTACGTTCAAACAGGCTGGCTAACAGGTCGCTCACACACGCATGCGACTTACGGCTGATGAAGGCGCTTGATCAGGAGTGGGCGATATTATCCAGAAAAAGCCACTATGTAGACGGGTTTTCGCTGCAACTCCCTAATTAGATTACTAATTAGAGGACTGATTGGCTGAAGAGTCCTCAGCCCTGGGTTTGAACAGCTGACCTAAGGATTACCCCTAAAACCTGCATACACACTGGCCCTCTGTGGATAAGATTGCCCACCCCTGCACTGGATTAAAATGGCTGAAAAAAAACAGGAAGGTGATTAAGCTTGCAAAAATGCCCTGAAAGTCACCAAAGAAACTTTCCAAGGGGAAAAGCCACACAATGCAGAACTTGCCCGCTTTTCTACCCAAACATCAGCACTTCTGTACTCCTGGAGGTCAGCTGATGTCCAAAAGACATCTCGTTTTCTGACCCTAAACTCACCTGTAGTCCTCCACAATGACACGTGCGTCCTCCAGGGTCTGGTTGGACAGAAGGACGTTCCTGGGGTCGGTGACCATGAAGAAGTGCTTGGCACGGCCCGCGAAGGTGCCCTGGTCCCATCGCGGCTCAGCGATATTGATGCTGGGTGATAGCCCTCCTGACATCCTTGCAGCTGAGCTCCCCCTGCTGGGGACACCAGGCATTGGTGACCCTTTGAAAAATCCTCTCTCCAATGTGACAGACATTCCTACGGTTCAGGCTATTTTTGACAGTGGTGGCATTTATCACCACGCATTTATCACCACGCATTTGCACACATTGTGGGGGTTAGGGGCACAGGCCCTCTCGATCTGGAAAAAGCAGCATAAAAATTTTTGCTCCCCTTGGCAAGCAAAGCAAACAGATACGAGAAGCGTGAGATAGAAAGATCACCGCGAGATATCACATGAAAGGCTGCCGTACATACATGTGACATGCTTCAAACCAGCATTGTACGTAGATTTCTTGTATTTATATGTTACTAAACCTTCTGTTTCTCGTCTGCTGGCCTTCACGCGTGGTTTGCGGCTTTCGAATAACTCCCAGACTCCCAAAAACATCCCCATTTAATATCTTTTGCCCAAACCGCGATGGGGATGCGGAATGGTGCTCTGTGTCTCTTTATTTAATTGAGAGGGCACTCTTTTGTGAGTGCAGTCCCAGAAACAATCCTGCTCCCTGGTTATCCCCCGAGTGACCTGCTTATTGAGTGTAACATTAGACGGGCATCTAAGTGCACAATCTCTCAGTGCCTGCCTGGCTCCAGTCACATGATTCACCTCCTGGCGAGAGCCGTGTCAAGGGAAGGCGACCCCAGACACCTGAGTGCTTTGGCGATGATGCATGCGAGTCATTTGTCTTCGTAGGCATGACATGAAACAATCGGTCAGCCAGTACAAAACGAGATAAAATGAATTCCTTGGGTCCATTAAATACTTAGCAAAGTAACGTCAGCTCTATCGGCATTTCATGTTCTCTTCCACATTAGATAAGCAGGAGCAGTTCAGGTTTCTCAGGATGTCAAAGCGTACAATAGCTGTTCACGCTCTGCAGAGCCACACCTGGGTGTTTCACTCAGGGTGCTTTACGCAGGAGCCCATAGAGTTACCCAGGGAGGGCTGGCCAGAAGGGGGCAGAATGGGAAGGCTGTCAGGGACCCTGTCTTCGTGGGGCCCTCTATCCACCATGCCACAATGACAGCTTTTTTGTTATTGAAGTCGCTGCATTTTAAATTGCTAAGTGTTAATCAGTGTGTGCTGTGGGATCAATTTTGTGTTTATAAGCTGAAATGCAGGATCCTTGGAGGATCAGAGAAATTTAAATGTAGGAAAAAGATAAAGTTCTTAGTCAGGACAGTTTAATATCCTGGATTTAAAAATAACTTCATAACTACCCTACATGATTTGTGCCATATGCAAATTACTTTCACAAAACGAAGGGGCGGACGCACAGAACCAGTCAGATCACCCGAAAACCGGATCAAAATATCCAGCACTGGCTCGAGACGTCACGGGCATCGACCGTAAAAATGCAACTGCAGAATGCGGCGCGCGCGAGCAAAATAGTTTAATTAACGTCCTTTTTTCAGCGATAGCCAGTGGGTGTTAATAATAATAATAATAATAATAATAATAATAATAATAATAATAAACGACGAATTATCTTAAACGCCATTCAGAACCAGCGCAATCTGGCATTCGGTGAGAATAAACCCTGATCAAGAAAATCTACTATAAAGTTCCCTAGTAAATTTAAGCATTATCATTATTTTAGTCGATATGTAAAATACAGGCTACTATAAGTCCGAATGGTGAACTCTGTCTATTAAGAAGTACAGGCCTAGTGCAGCGGCTACTAAAGCGGACCAAACAAGTTACAATTAAGTTTCCGATGTTTTCACAATAATAATAATAATAATGTTATGAGGTCAATAACGATTATTTAGATTTTTTATTAAAATATTTGCGCAGCCATCATTAAACATTTTTCGCACAGTAGGCTTCTATGTTTGCCAGACAATCGTTTTTTCTGAAGTAACAGAAAGTGAAACTACTCGTTATCTGCTGCCTGCACGTGTAAAAACATTGAATTGACTAGTAATAAATTAACTAGCGAAGTGACATTAATATACCACAGTAAAGTCGGTAATTGTGCGCTACTTATAGGAAACTAATGTCATAAAAATAAAGAGTTAAATGTAGGGAATGTTCGGAACCCAGTCGATCAATGACGTTTTATCACATGAAACGCCAGAAAACTGGAATTTTAACGTGTAGTAGCCAAAATGGGGAAGAAAATACTTTAAGCTTTTACACAGATAAGTTAAGATGGCTAACAACAGTAAAAATAATACATACAGGAAGGTCGCTTTTAAAGAGCTCTTTTGGACAGAACAAACTGCTGTCTCGTCGTTTTAGAAAGTAGTAAGCTAAGAAAATTTGTATTAGCAGAAGAAAAAGGCGCCCGAGCAGTGTTGTCTGACTCATGGGGGTTAGTCAGGCTGGGTTAAACTAGCAGAAGCGATCAGTAACATAAATGGCCAAGCAGAGGACCTACCTTTGCTTATGAGGGTGGACGGTGCCAAAGGCTCCGAATCCCTAAACGGGTCCGTGTGCCTCCGTGGTGCTCGAAAGCCGCCGAATGCCCAGCAAAGACAACGACGGATGACAACCGGGGCAGACGGGCTGTCACCTGACAGCGCCCGGGGGGGAAGGCGGCGGCGCCGCAGGCGGCGGCGACACCCCGACAGCAGGCACGGCAAGCGCCGCTGCCCCCGCCTGCCCGGTATTTAGCTAATTTCTCCAGTTAAGTGCGATAGAATATGCCAGTAAAAAGTTTTTAATATATATCGGCACGCTGTGCCTTTAAACGCTTATGTGCGCTCCCCCTTTTGGCAGAGCCAGCGGCCAAAATGAGTCATGGGCTCCCGTCTGCTGAACACGAAGAAAGGACACGATCTCCAAGTGGATAAATACCGAGCTGACTTTTTGTTTAAAAATTACTCTGTTGTATGCTCTATATTAACGACAACAGGTCTACATGGGTATAAAAATAACGGCACAAGACCAAATGGAAACATTGAGAAAATGTTGATTTATAACCTATGCGCTTACACCCAGGGTAGCTAGAAATGTTGGGCCTATGACAGATGGCAGCTTTTACATAGAATTTTACGTATTTAGTGTCAAGCTGGGCCCCTTAACTCTGCCGGGGTGTCCGTGACCCTGCGGCTCTCCAGCTCACACCACTTAATATGTTACACTGCTTAGATTGACATATCACCATATCACGAACTATATACCGACAAAAGAATACATTATTGACCATTAAAACTGCAACCTTCGGGAAGCGTAAAAAATAATCCCTATAAACATCCTTTGATTCTGGAAATTGTACCTGGCAGTCCCCCCACACACTGTTGCGCGGCAGATGGCGCCCCCTATCGGTGGTTTTTTAATCAGCCAATCAGATGGACGGAGGAGGCGGACGTTTCGGAAGCAAAGGAGCGCTTCAGTATCGCAGGAGGTAACGGAGCGCAACATGGAGACCAGGTAAAGTTTTCAGCAGGCAGCGCGACATCTTTGTACTTCTTGCAATACAAAAACTATTTTCTTATTTAGTTACTAATAGGCTACTTATTTCACTATTTAATGGTCGTAAGGCAGGGTACTTACCTTAGATTAGCATTGCATTGCAAATTTGTCTTAATACTCCATGACAATGTTTACTTAAAAACCTACACCGAAACTCCGAGGTATTGGGGTCCGCTTCTAACTTAAAAAATAGTTGCTGCTGACGTAAAATATGTGACGTGTTTGTAACTTTATACATTTTGAGGGTTTTACTAGTTAGTTTTGTAAAGAGACATTTAGTGCATTTTTAACCTACAGAATCCAAATTTAATGCTAACAGTCCGTAGATGTCCAGCCGGTCTCAAATAAACACTGAAAGTGCTGAATGAACATTTCTTGTATATGTAGACCGACACTTAACACAGCCTTATAGTCGCCTTTTAGCTGCGGACTGAAAACGTCTCATTTTCTCACCTGACGATGCCTTGCAGTCCTGGGTGCAGGTTCGAGGTGACGTTCTTCACAATGAAACCGGGCGTTATTGCGAGCTGAAGGAAGGAGCAGCTGGAAGCTGGACCTCAGAGCGCCCTAGGAGCTACTGGGCGTCTTCAGGCCGGACTTACGTGATACCTGCGGATTTGGATGCCTGATTTAAAAAAAAAAAAAAAAAAAAAGATTTCCTGGTACCATTCCCCCATTCCTGGATTCCCGTTTGGTATCCAATCACGGAGGGTGCGGAACCCTGTTTCTGCATTTCTGATGGCTAAATAAGGGAGGTGAAACAGCCTCGAGCTCCACATGGCACGTTCTCTGTGCTTCTGACTGTGGGCTGGGGGCAACCTCCTGCTGTGTCGCATGCTGCTGACCACCCTCCCGGCTGCCGCTTCTAACACCTACCTCTGCACCTCCTGGCGTGGCTGTCCACCCCCCGGTCCATCGGGATGAGAGGCTATGACCCGAGCCCAAGCCCCCGGCCCGTCTGGCAGATCGGTGGGTCGCGGATCACCTTCTGCCATGAGCAGGATGATGACTGGCGCAGGGGGGTCGCAGACCGTTCGCCCTACCACGTGGGCCGGACCACGCTCATCCGCGCCCCTGTGGAGGGTAAGTCCCTGGATCTGCACATGGCCCAGTAAGTCACCTGGGCTGCCATTGACAAGCTATAGCTTTATGATTATTACGGGAGAGGGACCCGTTAAATAAACGGCCCTAAGGAAGCGCATCAGAACACAGTGTCCTCCGACAGGCTGAGCTGAGTGTGTGAATTTAACACTGACAGTGATGAAAATGAATCCTACAGACTTTTACACTCTCAGGGTTAAATTAGCACCACCGAGTTAGACTGTGAACCTTCACTCTCGCGCTGGTTTTCTCATTTTATTATTTACTACCTTATGATTTTACTGCATGTTGTGTCATTTCCCATCTTTAGACGCTATTTAAAAGTGCATTGTGGGAAAACGAAGAGCATGTGTCTCTCCACCGGTCAACAGGGGGCGACAGTGGTGAGGTCACCCGCACGATTACGGTGGAGAGGAGCGCCGTGGGCAAGCTGGGCTTCAGCGTCCGTGGGGGGGCTGAGCACGGCCTCGGCGTCTTCGTCAGTAAGGTGGAGGGTGGCAGCTCTGCGGGTCAGTCCCCCGGGCCCAGCAGGGCGGAGCCGAGTCTCCACCTCATCTGAATGTGCACAGTACCAGCATCTGGACCCCATCTGGTCCGAGCTGCCCTGCCCTTTTCACTGTCGCAGGGAGGAGCAGAACAAGCCTAGGCACTTTTCCACAGCCAAAAGACATTAGCCATTTCAGAATATTAGCATGTTCGGCCTATTAACAACTCTGACAATGTTGTGTATTTAACAATCACTCCCTGACACTCCCCTTTAACAGTAGCCTTGATGCTCTTTATTTTTTATCTTCATTGAATATTGGTCTGACCTTATTTATTTGGCCACATGGCCAACACTCCCTGACACTCCCCTTTAATAGTAACCATAGTGGTCGTTATTTTTTATAGTTTTTATTAAAGCCTGCTCTGACACTATTTATACAGCTACATGGCCAACATTCCCTGACACTCCCCTTTAATTGTAGCCTTGTTGCTCTTTATTTTTTAGTATCTTCATTATAACCTGGTCGGACCATATTTGTACAGCCATGTGGTCTGAGTGTGTCCCACTGTTTCTCAGTGTACGCCTGTGTGTGGCTTTCTCTGTGTCCCAGCGTGTCTCTCTGTGTGTCTTTCTCTGTGTCCCAGCATGTCTCTCTGTGTGACTTTCTCTGTGTCCCAGCGTGTCTCTCTGTGTGACTTTCTCTGTGTCCGAGTGTGTCTATGTGTGACTTTCTCTGTGTCCCGGCGTGTCTCTCTGTGTGACTTTCTCTGTGTCCCGGCGTGTCTCTCTGTGTGACTTTCTCTGTGTCCCAGTGTGTCTCTCTGTGTGACTTTCTCTGTGTCCGAGTGTGTCTATGTGTGACTTTCTCTGTGTCCCGGCGTGTCTCTCTG
>JAOYFF010000042.1:2397861-2415103 GCA_025773925.1 Cryptomyrus ogoouensis
TGTGTGTGTGTGTGTGTGTGTGTGTGTCTGCGTGTGGGTGTGTGTGTGTGTCTGTGTGTGTGTGTGTGTGTGTCTGTGTGTGTGTGTCTGTGTGTGTCTGCGTGTGCGTGTGTGTGTGTCTGCGTGTGTGTGTGTATATATTCCTTCCCTCCCTCAGGGGGGTCTCCTTCCTACCGCGGTTCCGACTCCAGTTCCTCGGTGTCATCGTTGTCCTCCATGACCCCCTTCAGTTCCCTCGGTGACCCCCCCCTAGCCCGGTCACCCTCTCCCACCCCTACTCTCTGGAGTGCCCCCCCTGAGAAAACTGAGGCCTCCGTACAGACTGACCCCGCTGAGCTCCACGTTTCACCAAGGCTGGGCGTCCCCCTCCCTGGCGAGACTAGCAGGCGCCTGGGGGCCACAGTACTGCTGGGAGACACCGCCATCCGGGCCGGGGGCCCCGGGGGCCTGAGTGCGGCTCTGTGCCGCTGCCGGGCCTCCTCTGTGGGGCCCTCGGCAGGTGGGGCAGCCAGCTCCCCGAAAACCAACATGCTTGTGGCCCTCAGTCGGCCCAGCAAACCCCTGCGTCGCTCCCAGAGCCACGTCACAGAAGCAGGTGAGCAGTGTGGCGGCGCGGGGCATGGAGATACCGGAATGTTCCATCCCATGCTGAGGACCCTCTCTATCCTCGTCTACAGAGGACAGGCACAAGAGGAAGCAGGAGCAGCGGCCGAGCGGGCGGCTCCAGGGCGACGGAGAGGGGCTGCGTCGCTCCAAGACCTTTATGGGTCTGCTCTCAAAGGGTGTGCGCAAGAGGGAGGCCACCAGGGGGCGCTCCAGATCTCCGTCCAGCTCAGAAGTGGAGCGGGGTGAGAGGGGGGGCAGGGCCAGATGTGTGAGTGCTCAGTGAGGGCTGTTTAAGTGCGGGGTGACAGCTAGGTGCAGGTTTGCACCTCCCGGAGAGGGTGTGAGCGCAGAGTCAGCGCAGGACAATCCAACCATTTCAGGCGTGTAATTATGGTTCTTTGGCTGTCAACCAGATAAGACGTCCAGACACAGATGGCTGAAGAACGGTGAATAAGTGTCTCAGTGTTCCTGTGTGTGTGTGTTTCTGCATGTTCCTACACTTGTATTTACTTCTGCAGGTTCCTGCGTGTGTGTGTGTGTGTACTGCTGTGTGTTGCTCTGCGTGTGTGACCCCTCAGTCTCACAGTCAGTACTGCACAGTCACATTCCCAGTGTAGTGTCATATGTCACTGCCTTCCCAACGCCGACCGCTGCATCGCGACTCCCTAGATAAGCAGCACAGCCACAGACGCAGCCCACTGCCCAGCGCAGACGTCCTGCAGATGGTGCAGACCATGGCCCAGAGGCTTCTGGGAGAGGACGAGGTGGCTGCAGTCATGAGGCACTGCAGGCGGGTGAGGAATCATTTAAAAGTAGTTATGCTTAAACGAACCAATTCGCTGAAATACTTGACAGTGTGTCCATGCTGGTCTGGTGATATAGCCCAGTGGCCTTGCTGTCACATACTTAGGTGACAAGCGGTGTCCAGGGATTAGGGCCCTGATGAGTGTGTAAGCCTGTCAGCCGGATAATGCGAGACGGGCATGTGCAGTGTGTGTTTGTCAGCATGTTTACGCTGCAGCATGCCGGGTCAGCGTGGATAACCGGAGATTAGCCCTGGTGAGGGGGACGTTCCAGCTGATTTGGTGGGGGATCAGCGGTGTTGTTAACCTTAACCTGACACCTCGGGCGGGTTTGCCGTGCAGTGACCCTGAGGGACCCCGCGATTCTGTGCCAGGAAGCTGTGTGGGTAGAACAATGTGTGATTAAATTACATACGACATACCATCATTCGGGAGAGACCATGCAAGAAATGGACAACAAAGATGGAGAAACATTAGATGCTAAAGATGTCGCTCTCTTTGCCTCTGCTTTGTGTTTTGACTGTACTGTTCCTGCTTTCCTTTATATTATTTTTCTTTTCTTCTTCTTCGCTCCTGGTGGCTCCACAGTTTGCAGCAGAGCGTGTGCTGGAGGACCTTGTACGCCCCCTGCTGGTGCTCCTGGACCGGCCAGAGAAGGTCCTCCTGCTGCGGGAAATCAGGTGGGGGTGGAAGTGGGGTAAATTTGAGGCAAACGTCACACGAGGGAGTGTGAGTAAAATCGAGGGTCTGGTGACAGGCTCCCTTTACGTACATTGGATTGTTTCATAATCAAATTCAAACGCGCATAACTTTATTGACATGACTACGTAATTAACATAATGCTGGTAGGATTTCTTCCCCATACTTCTTCACTCCCTCCTCTTCCTCAGTTTTCCTTTCTACCTTCTTATCTGACCCTCCATCTTCTGAGAATAGACGAACGTTTCTGCTTCACACCCGCGGCCATTTGTTGGCCACTAGCGACTCCGATAACGGTGGCTGCAGTGGGCTAAGCTAAGCTAGCATGCCTTGGGAGCGGTTGCGATAAGAAGGTGGACCCGTTACTGACAGCGTGGTCTGGCCCTCTGCTCTCACACCCCCATGCTTCCAGAATGCTCATCCCCCCCACCGACCTGGAATGTTTCGACAGTGCAGTGGGCCCGGTCGAGGAGGAGGCCTACGGGCTGCTGAGGAGCCGCGCGGGTGAGCAGCGATGCTGTGGGGGGGGCAGCACTCGCCCTCTGCCTGAGCGCAGCATGCAATATTAGCCGATTAATCATGGAGCCCCCCCAGGCAGCACAGGAAGTTTGCCAAGCCTTCTTGGTTATATTTGGGTTCTAAGGTTAGATTAGAGGTAGCAGGTACAAGCTTGTCCCATTTCCAGTGTGTGTGTTGGGGGTTTTGGTGGGGGGAGGGGGGAGTTAGTGGAATTCATTCCTTGACCCACCCCTTCTGTCTCACAGCTAGGTCCCCTGCCCTTCGATCTCCAAGGACGGGACCAGCTCCGAGGAAGCAGCTCATCACCCCTGTCCCAGGTCAGGGGGTTGACATGTGAATCAGGGATTTGACTACCTGTGGGCGGCACAGGAGACCTGTGTGAGCACAGCACTGCAGTTGTCGTGTGGAATTTTGCATGAAATTTGTGATCAGCTGCTCCTTTGTGACATCATATAATGCTCCTGTGACATTGTGGGCATCCTCACTTGCTGCTGATCTGCTATCTCTCCGTGTGTGGCGGCCACCTGATGCTGTCGCCCTGAGGTCTCCCTCTGAAACGAGGAGGAAATGTAACATCCCTGCACATCACAGCCTCCCATCCCCCCACCTGGCTTCCTCCTCCTGGATATTTTAATATCTTGTAATGAGGGAGGAATCTTTGGAAGCCCTCGGTGAACATGGAGCCGCCACATCATAGTGACCTAGCCCTTTCTCATGGCCTCTCCAAGTGAGTGACAGCTTCCTGTCCCCCATCCCTCCCAGACCACCGGGGTGGGTTCCGGCTCAAACTGGAGGAGGATCTGGAGAAGGACCGGCGGCTGGCAGCGGAGATGGAGACGCTGCGGCTGTCGGGTGCCCTCGCCCCGCTGCTTGACGTGCCATTGGACGGCCACGAGGCCAGCTCACCTCAGCCACGCCCCCATCGCTTACAGGGGGCGGAGCTACCAAGCCGAGAGAGCGGCACCTCCCTATCTGCACATGGGGAGGTGGATTCCTCGTGGTCGGGACCCCTCAGCGGGGGCACCCTCCATGAAAGGGGGAGGTCACCACTCCGGAACGGACACTCGAAAGTGAAGTGGGACAGAGGCCATGGCAATGGCAGGGGTACCAGCAACACCATGTACAGTGTGGTGAGTGCACCCCGGCGTGGGCGGCCCCCGCTCTCCCAGGTGTTTGGCTCTCAGATGGATGTGAGCTCCACAGTGCCCCCTGCAGATGGTGTGAACAAGGAGCGAATCCAGGAGTTTGAGCTCACTCCTGTCAGCATCTCCAAGACCAGACAGTCGCTGGGTGAGTACAGCGGTTTGGGTAGGACAGGCCAGACGCAGCCTGATGCAGGATGCTAGCAGGTTAGGTGATCGCGGAACTGCTAGCTATCCTTGGAAAACACGAGAACCTCGGTTTGTCTCTTTCCTCAGGGTTTAGCTCATAATTCCCACAAATAATTCCTTGGAGAAACAGCCCAGGTCACAATTACTGATAATCAAACAAGCAGGAACACCAGCATGAAGGTAATATGGGTCAAGGCTGAATAAGGAGATACAGCCTCAAGTGATTCATCCAGCCTTGAAATGGCCAGTGAGTGGTTCTATGGGCTAAGTCTCTGTGCCTGTGATTGAAAGATCACCGGTTTGAGAAACCCAACCTCGTCAACAACAGCCACATGTCCATAGGTCCCTGAGCAGGGCCCTTAAGCCCCAGTTCCAAGGGGCACATTGGCTGACCCGGCTCTCCGACCTTCAAGCTATGAAGAGCATGAAGGGGTAGGCGAAGAGAAGAATTCCAATGGATTCCAAAGGATTGTTTTTATAAATGGGACTTTTGTGTTGCTTAGTGCATTACTACATCCGAGCAGTAGATGGCAACAGAACAATCTGAATTACACAGAGAGGAAAAGAGGCTTGTGTGGGGGCAGCACATCTAAACCTGTGTTTTTATAGCAACACAGCAGGCCCATATCAAACTGGCTGCATGCGATAGCCCAGCACGCTGATGCAAAGGCTTATGGGAGTTTGAGATATAGTGGTACAGTGAGAGGCGGACATCATGAGACAGAACGCCCAGCTGAGAAGTTAGCCCATGCAGAGGAACATTAAATCCCGACTTTCATAGTTTACCATTGCTATACGGACCTCCTTGGACTTCTGTCCGTTTGGGGGATTTTGGAGTAAGTGCATCCTCGCCGGGCAAAGCTCACAGTCCATGCCCCCACACTCTGCTCCGCTGGATGCCCTCATGTCCCAACAATGAGAGTGATGGCACTAAGTGGGCAAATGCAGTTTCTGGGGGTGGCAGAACTTTGGAGCAGTTCGATTTCGCAGCCAGGGGAACAGCAATCAGATAAAGCAGGAAGTGAATTGCTCAAGCTGACACTGATGCTGCCTCTCTGGATGCCGAAATGTGGTTTGAGTGATGGACGTGACCCTCTGCCACTCCAGACATGCTTACAGTACTCATACTCATTCACACTACTCACACTCATTCAGTATTCATTCATACTACTCATACTCAGTACTCATTTGTACTCACTACTCATTCACAGATCACATGTCCAGAGGCTGTTGCTGACAGCAGAGCTAAGCTATTACCCGGCTCCCAGGGCCTGAATGCAGTGAAGCCGCGATTCTGCCCGTCGCCGAGGCAGACCACAAGCATGTGTCCAAAATGTTCATCTTTCTCAGATGACGTACAGTGAACTCCTGCTTTACCGATTAACAGCTGCTTTCGGAGCTGCAAAAGGGCCTTACGATTAATGCGGCGTACCATGTGTTGTTTACTGTCGCAGTTTTTTTATCACTTCATGTCATGAGACCCGACGACGGGGATTTGAACCCGTGGCCAGGCTGGTGACCGTCATCATTACCTTTTGTCCCTGCAGGTATTAGCATTTCTGGAGGAATTGAGTCCAGGGTGCAGCCGTTCGTGAAAATTGAGAAAATCTTTCCTGGGGGTGCAGCTGCTGCCAGCGATGTTCTTAAGGTAACAGCCCCCCCCCAAAAAAATCACACTCCCCCTGTGTGCCTCATGTAATGCTTCAGAAATTTCAGCTCAGCAAACCACCCTGGAGCACCATCCTGGAATATCACACCATAATGAGCGGCGCTGAAATGCGAACCCCCCACGCCCGTGTCCACACCCAGCCCCCGCCTGCCGTAAATCCAGCGGCTTGTGAAAGGAGCTGCAGCCTCTTCTCTCTCAGCAGTAGAGAATGATCAGCAGGGGTGTCAGATGTGTGTAGAAGAGTTTTATTATTTGTGGCAGCTGTGAGTTGGGGGGGGGGGGGCATGAAGCGTTAGAGAGCTCCTGGGTGGAGGTGGGGGGTGTGTCGGCTGGACAGTATCAGAGCATAGATAATGGAATCCTCGCAGCATTTGGGGGGGGGCAGGGCAGCAGAGGGGGCTCGACGGCAGACCACGGCTTTATCTGCCTAAGCAGTTATTTCCTCTAATCGCCGTTCCTGCTGTTCCACTGGACAGTGCCGCAATTATCAGGCACAGGACGTCTGGCCAAACATATTGGATTCTAAACCAAATACTTTGGTTTCATAAATATGTGCTGTGCCGGCATTGTGAGGTCATTCGTGTGTGTGTGTGTGTGTGCTGTTTTTAAAGCAAGATGTGCGCACGCACACGCACACGCGCACGCGCACACGCACACACAGGCACACACAGGCACACAAAGCGCAGCGCTCTACGGCAGGGTGTTTATCGCAGCGTCGGGTGACATCATCGTCGTCCCTCCTCTGCACTCCTTAGACAGGCTCTCGCTTTGAAATCAGTCAGACATGCTGGTGTGTGTGTATGTACATATGTGTATGTGTACATGCATCTGCATGTATGTTGGCGTGTGCGGACCTGTGTAGCGCCCCCCTGCCCCCGGGGTCTATTTGTGGGACATCCTGCTTGCCCCACAGTCACTGTGGCGGGCGGTAGGTGGAGCTTGCAGCACCGCGTGTCATGTGACACACGCGAGTCACACAAGCGTGGCCCTGATCATGATGACAGAGTCACAGGACGGAGGCGATGAGGTCATGAACACATAGATTGGGGGGTGGGGGGGTTCCTGTTCAGGACGGGGCATTGAAAGGGCCTGAGGCAGGTGCATCCTGACAACTGGGACAGAGTGGCAAAGGGCCCTGCGCCTGGGATCCTGTGCTGTTGTTTGTGTGCCCCCACCACTGGTGTAACCCCATTGTCCAATCAGAAAATAGCAGTCCGAATATATAATGAGTGATAATGAACAGCAGGCCCAAAATAGTTACATGCTGGAAAACAGCACTGAAAAATTATGCCCGCTATCTAAGCACATATATCTGTTTAGCAGATGCCATCTAACGGAACAATGGCCTGTTTATTAAGGCAGCCTATGCTCCGGCTCTGGTTTATGCTGGGTTGCTGTGTGTATATCTGTGTCAGCTCTTACCTGTCCCACTGGCTGCTCCCAGGCCGGGTTCGAGTTAGTGTCAGTGGACGGCAAGCTCCTGGAGGGGCTGACCCACCAG
The DNA here is from genome assembly GCA_025773925.1 of Cryptomyrus ogoouensis. Classification (NCBI taxonomy): domain Eukaryota; kingdom Metazoa; phylum Chordata; class Actinopteri; order Osteoglossiformes; family Mormyridae; genus Cryptomyrus; species Cryptomyrus ogoouensis. The sequence goes on from JAOYFF010000042.1 coordinate 2,404,990, forward strand.
CAGGCTGTGGACGTCATCCGCCAGGCCTTTGGCACCAAGACCCGGGAGCCCATGGTGTTTATGGTGAAGGTGCCCAAGACCCCACACTCGCCTCCACACTGAAGAAGCTGATTAGCTGGAGAGCAGATCCCATAGCCTCTGAGGAGACCCCCCAGACACCAGCTGGCATTATACCCAACAACCTTCTGAGGAGTACACCTGGAAACAAAATGGGGAGCAGACCCAACGACCTTCTGAAGAGCTCACCCAGAAACCACGTGGGGAGCAGATTCACTGATCCTCTTCAAAGCAGAACTTACAAGTTGCTGCAGAACGGACCCCACTACCCGATGAGCTGCCCAGTGCACAGACCCAAGAAAAGCCAGGACCCTTCCCCACATTTGCCATGGGGCTCATCAAACTCTGCGACCTCTGGGACCTTCATTTTAGAACAGGCATAGACCCAGTCCAGTTTAGTGGAATTGTCTGTTTTGGGCTACAATGGGGATGACTAACCGCTTGTAGGCTGAAGTCTGGAATATTCCATGACAAGTTCATAAGACAGCAGTACCACTGTAGACCATGGTGTATTTCCTGTTTCTTTGTAAGATTTGCCATGACAGAAGACATTTGTTCCTTTAATCACATTGCCTGTACTGATGCTTGTCTGACTCTCGATAAAGCAGAAGTCTAGATGCAGGCAGTAGATGAAAATGACAGATGAAGGATCTTCAGAGATGACTTTCAGGTCAGCATGGTTCTGTTTTGAGACCTGATGTACTTAGTATGTGGATGAACACAGGCCACTAGGACAGTGTTTCCCAGCCCAGTTATTGGGGACTTTAGATGCCCTACAGACACAGTAAAAATGGCTCAACAGACACACCAAAAATGGCTCAACAGACACACTAAAGATGGCCCTACAAACACAGTAAAAATGGCTGTATATACACAGTAAAGATGGCTCCACAGACAGTAAAGATGGCTCTACACTCACAGTAAAGATGGCCGTACGTATACACTAAAGATGGTACCTAACACAGTAAAGATGGCTTTATATACACACAGTAAAGGTGGTTCTACAGATATACTAAAGTTGGCTCTACACAGTAAATATGGCTTTACAGACACAGTAAAGATGGCTCTACAGACACAGTAGTGATGGCTCTGCACTCAGTAAAGATGGCTCTACAGACACAGTAATGATGGCTCTGCACTCAGTAAAGATGGCTCTACAGACACAGTAAAGATGGATCTACAGACACAGTAAAGATGGCTCTGCACTCACAGTAGAGATGGCTCTACAGACACAGTAAAGATGGCTCTACAGACACAGTAAAGATGGCTCTACAGACACAGTAAAGATGGCTCTACAGACACAATAAAGATGGCTCTACAGACACAGTAATGATGGCTCTACACTCAATAAAGATGGCTGCATCTACTCACCTACAGAGAGCAAGATGGTGTAGGCGAAAAGAGAATTTCCCCTCGGGGATCAATGAAATCTAATAATCATAAAGATGACTGCAGATAGCAGAGACTGACATGGACAGGGAATTTGTCCTACATGCATGTCCAAAACACCCACACATAGCTGGTTACAAAAAAACCTGTCACCCACTAATCTAGACTGTAAAAATAACCGCAGGAATCATCATTTTCCTTAGGTTTTTTTTATTATTAAAAACAGTTTTTACAAGATATTTACAGCATGAAAAATATACATAGGATGACTAGCGTACATAAATGCTGGGATTAAAAAGTGAATAAAACAGCACACGGAGTTGCACACGGGAAGGGGGGAGGGTGAAGGGGGGATGGGGGAGGTGCAAAAAACAAAAACGAGAATGGAGCAGCGAAGGTCTGGTGGTGCTTTGGTCTAATCAGAGTGCCTAGTCTCCTGGAACAGGTATAGTGTGCCTGCATAGAGCTCTACACTATGTCACCGTGCACGAGTCACTGGTTCGGAATATGTACAAGGAGGGCAGGGATGCTGACCCCGGGGTCGCCCCCATTGTCCTCACATCCTGAGACGTCCCAGCTGGAGGACAACAGCTGAACCCCGGGTAAATGCTGTCCAAATCTGGACAGTGACCGGCGAATCCACACCCTCCCCCATCTACTCCCTCCAGCTGTCAGCTCTTCCTACTATTGTCAGTCTTCCTGCCCTCCCGGGGGGGTCGAGTGGCGAGTAAACAGCGCCGACGTGGAGACAGCCCCCACAGGTGTTTCGAGTTAAGTGTTCACCCTTCATCCTCCGCCGCCTTTGTGGAGGAATGGGTCAGGTTTCCCGTCGGTGAGGGAATCACTCCCTGCACTCATTACAGCAGCCGGGGATTTTATTTCCGCTTAAGCTCTGAACCTTTCTCACGGAGTGAAACTTTTCCTGGAGGGACTCACTTGTGCGACTGCTAACTCAGACTTTATTATTTTTTTTATACGTTTCCAAAAATACTCTTCTGCTGGCATTTATCTTCCAAAAAATATACAGCATTATATAAAAGGATAATATATGTTTCCACTGAAGAAAGTTCATCGGTTTGCACTTAATGAGCTGAAATTCAAACTACTTTGTGTGTTAAGACGGCAACTTCCTCCAGAGCCACAAGGTCGGATGGAGCCAGCGATGGGAAAGCTGGGATTTGGCAAACGGGTGCGGACTGGTGTCCTCGCCATCCCGCCATCCCGCACCTGCGCTCTGCCCGAGAACAGCCGTTGCTATGCTACTGCTAAACTAGCCAGTTAGTTGGGTGTACTAGTGTAACACGAAGCCAGGCGCGGAGCTCGCGTGATAGCTGTTTATGATCTGAATAATCTATGTAATTATGTATCGTTTACCCGTCTCGCTCGGGTGTCCCATCCCCAGGCACGTACTAATGCCTTCGCTTAACGGAAGAGAAACCCCGCCTCACCAGGAGCGTTATCGGACACCGTCCCGCTAAAAGCAAGGAAAATCGATGGGGGTCCATAAAGCGAGGCTTTTATGATGATGTGGTTTGGGGGGGGGGATCGTTCCCACGGAACGCCTCACCCGTGCCGATAGACGCCTGCCCCCCTAGGGATGTCTGGGATGGGGTGGGGCGTGTCCCGTGTCCCATTTTTAGCTGCGAGTAACATGTAGCCTCTGCAACACGCCACGTGCAAAGCGAGTCTGACAGAAGTGAGATGAAAGCGGCCATCACAGCGGACCGCGCCCAGCATGGGCCAGGGCTGGGTGGGGCGTCCCCGGCGTGACCCGCATAGCCCCTCCACTCGCTGTTCTGGTTCCCCCACATACCCTGAGCATGGTTACCGAGCACCACTTCCCTCTGAAAGGTCTGAGTCCCCACTTTGGCCGAACAGCAACTTCATGGATTAGTGCATTTTCGTATGTAACCGCGTCACTAACCAGAAATCTACTTGTGCAAGCGGCATTGCCTATGTGCTCGGTGCATTCCTGAGCCGTCTGACATCCTGACGACACGAAAGGCCAATCAGCCCCAAGGGGGACACCTCAGCGAAGCTGACCTCAGTGAGGCATACCCTGCGGGGTGTCAGCTGACCCTCAGCCCTGGCCCTGATCTGCCTAGTGAGGCCCTCGCACCCGGCTCAGTGGCACTCGCATGAATTTTTAACCAAGCCCAGCTCTCATCTTTGCTCTGGTGCCACTTCATGCCATGTCAGGTATTAGGAGCAAGTGATATTTGCCCTGACGAGCTGCAGTAATTAAATAAATAGTCCGCTGCCTGGAAAAGGCGTCCCTGGATACTGCCTGACTGCTTTATTGCTGTGTGTGTAGTGTGTTTGTGTGCTTTAATACATGTCGTTGACGTGAAACAATAGAAAGATCTTATGGTCCAGGTGCTCAGGGCGCCTCTGGATGAAGCCGTCAGGAGAGTTCTGGAGGGCCAGGCCTAGATCTCAGTGGCGGCGATCTCCTCAAAGTGGATCTTGCCGACGGCTGCATGTTCCAGCTGCCGGCTCTCCAGTGCCAGGCTGAGCTCCCGCATGACGCGCTCCAGCTCACGGTTGCGCCGGTACATCTGCACGTAGTTCTGCTGCAGCTGCTCCTGGTAGCGGATCACCTTCTCTTTCTCCTCCTGCCACACGCGCCGTTCGCCCTCGAAGGTGCTCAGCTGCTCCTCGCCACGCCGCCGCTCCAGCATGAGCTCCGCCCTCAGCCGCTCCACCTGCTGCCGTAGCGCCTGCGTGCCACCGCCCGCCCCGCAGCCCTGCCGCTGCGCCTTCACCTCATCGCTCTCGCAGGCCAGCAGCCGCTCATCTGCCTCACGGTGGGTGGGGCTAAGCACTGGGGCCCGCCCAGGAGGTGGGCTGGCGGCCCTGCATTGGCCGAGGGCCTCACGGAGGCGTACCGTCTCCTCCTCCAAGCGACTGGCTTTCTCACGCAGGAGCTCCGCCTCACTCTTGCGCCGCTGCAGCTCGTTTTCGCACACCTCCAGCTCGAGAGTGCGAGCACGGGCAGCGGCGCGGGCCTCCTGGGCACGCGCCTCGCCCGCCTGCAGCTCTGCCCGCGCCTCACGCAGCTGCGCCTTCAGTGTGACGATCTCGCCAGTGCGCTGCGCTAGGTCTGCCTGCAGGTCCTTCAGCTGCTGCTTCAGGAGTGAGATCTCGCCCGTCTTCTGACACACCTGTCCGGGGCGATATGGAGAGAGGGGCGGAGCATCACCATTAGAGAAGCTGAAGCCACACCCACTAAAACCTAAAAGGATGAGTGTGTACAGGCCTTGTGCCCCATGCTGCTTAATACTATAAGTCACTGCAGCAAGTAGTCAAAGTCACCCAAATTTCTAACCATACGGTAGTGTTTGCTCTTCCGTTCAAAAACAGTCTTTGAGCCATCCCATTTCCCCCCCACTCACCTCCCACTTGGTCTCCTCCAGCCGGGGGCCCAGCTGCGTCTGCTGCCGCTGGATTGAGGCGCAGCGGCTCTCCAGCAGTTCGTGCTCCTGCAGCAGCTGCCCGAAATCCTCCTGCAGCTTTTTCTTCTCCTGCTGCAGCTGGTAGACCTGCAGCTGCAGCACCTGCTGGGCACGCTGGGCGCGTTGCGACGCCTGGCGCATCCGGCTGGCACAGCTCTGCCGCAGCTCCTCCAGCTCCTGCTCGCAGCGCTTCTGCTTCTCCTCATACACCTGTAGGGGTCAGGAGTTCAGGGGTCAGCACGCTGGGGGTGGAGACACACTCCCTCGCCATCTGCATTAGTGTTAGGGCGCCTCCACCTGGCAGATGGCTGCCTCGTTCTCGTCCAGGTTCTCCCGCAGCTGCTGCAGCTCCAGCTCCCTCTCCCGCAGCTTGTCCTCCAGGTCGCGGACCACACCCTCGTAGCCTTCGGCAGGCACTGGCGAGCGCACCCCGCAGGAGCTGCCATCGGAGAGCGGCCGGCACCGCCCTCCCATAGAACCCGTGCTCTTGCTGGACGAGGAACGCCCACTGTCTGAGGTTGAGTGGCCGGGAGCAGCCCGGACTGGCTCCGGGGGGCCCACAGAGGGCTCCCCCACCCCCAGCCCGTAGCCCGTGCTACTGTACGTGGGCAGACTGGACAGGGAGTTACGGCCCGAGTCGGACGTGGCGCAGGATTGGCTGCCCCCCCCGCCTCCACCACCACGCCCCCCGCTGTAGGAGCCGCGCTTCTCTGCACAGCCTGGCGAGCCACCGGACACTGGCAGGAGAAGGTTAAGGCTGCCCTGGCTCTCTGAAAGGGTGCCCCCTGGCCGAGGGGAAAGGTACTGCACTGAGTTCCGGTTCTTGGGCAGCACAGGCTTGAAGGCGGTGGGCCGGATCACCGTTTTCTCCATGTTCTGGAAGAGAAACCACAGATACTCATGTGATTCTAAGACATTCCACTGACATGCGGGGGGCAGAGAAGTCTGGACTGGGTGAGGGGGGTCTTACCTTCTCTAGCTTCCCCGAAACAGGGACAAGCTTGGGAGGGGGCCCGCCGATGTTCCCGTTGAGGACCCGCACCTCTCTTGCATCCTCAGCATCACTGGCGGGGCTACCCGTCGACACAAGGTTGTCGTTCCAGTCACCGACAAAGTCCTCGTTCAGGTAGGCGTAGCTGGAGACGTCACTGGTGGTAGAGGGGGGCTGCCTCCTGCCGGGGGGGGGCGGCTCGTGGCCCACCAGGTGCTCTGTTGAGCTGCCCCCGCGGAAGCAGCCGGTGCCAGGCGTGGGCTTGCGAACCCGAGCCCCAAGGTCGCCGGGCCGGGAGTGGCGCTCCTGGTATGAGCGCCCCGCGATGAGGCTGCTGACAGAGCCCATGGCACCAGCAGGGGGCGACGGTGGGGGCGGGGACGGGGGGCACTGGGCGCTGATGGCGGAGCTGCAGGGGTCACTGGGGACAGGCAGGGCCTGGACAAGAGCCATGGTGGCCGTGTGAGGAGTCCACACGCTCTGTGGGGAGGGAGGCAGGGTCAGAGACTCTGTCAGAGTCTCAGTGGGATACACTGTGTCATTCTCAGCCTGAGTCAGGTCTGTCAGTGTGCTGGTGACTCTGACTCAATGGGGGAGACAGAGTCACTTTCAGAGTTAGTCGTTGAGTCTTAAATGACTCACTGCCCCAGTTGGAAGTAAGGGGGCGGTTTGCTGGTCTAGCTCTAAGCCACCACAACATCTGGCGTAATTAGCAGATGTGCACAGTGGGTCTGAGGGACAACCTGCAGTTTCTTATTCACTGGACCTTCACTATCATCATCACTGCGCGTGACCATCAGCACCACCTGCATCATCATTGTGATCAACATCATCACCATCATCATCAGGATCACTGTACCAACATCACCATCATCATCGGGATCACTGTACCAACATCACCATCATCATCATCATCATCGGGATCACTGTACCAACATCACCATCATCATCGGGATCACTGTACCAACATCACCATCATCATCGGGATCACTGTACCAACATCACCATCATCATCACCATCATCACCATCATCATCGGGACCACTGTACCAACATCATCATCATCATCATCATCATCATCACCACACTGCAGATATTAGTTACTTAAACATGGAGTGCTTCACACCATCGCTCTAGATCTCCCGGGACAACATTAAGGTCTGTGAACTGCCTCCTGCTCCATCACGAAGGGAACTCCAAAGAGGAGCTTTGAAAGCACCTAGACAGCATCATTCTTAGGAAACCTTCGCTTATTCTCTGCCGTCAGTCATCCGGCAAACCTGCTGAGGCGGGAGGCTCCTGGGAACCGCGGTCGGGGGCAGCTGGGTTATTAACAAGCTCCCTGACACCCGGCCGTGCCTCTGCGTGGGCCCCCGACATAACGGATTAGCCCCCCCAATCCTGGTCACACCCCCATCCCTCCACGCCACCTTCCCAAAGCGCGGCACAAAGCCATATGCCAGCTTTAGAAGACAAACCCGGCCCTCCCAGCCCCGGTCCTTCCCAGCGTGACCTTGTGACCCGACCAAAACTCGACTGGTGAGCTTTTGTGGTGCCGACACCCCCCCCCCTTTCCAGACCTCCAAATCCTTTGACTCTCCTCCAGCCTTGAGAAGGAGCCCCTCGCCCACCTCGTCCTGCTGCTCTTTACACCAGGCAGCCCCTCTCGGCACCCACCCCGGACGCAGGACTTAAGACGAATTACAGCGCCAGCCGTTCCTTTTGTTGTCGATCGGAGCCGGATTTGATCCGTGGGCCGAGTGAACGGAGAGCACTGCAGGTGCTGGGGATGCAATGCCTAAATTGCGATACAAATAAGGGGGTCAGCTGCCAAACTTCTTGGGGAGGGGGTCTCCACAGGAGTCCCCAGGATGCTCACAGGGGCATTCCATCACCACGGCAATGCCTCCCAGCTGTCCCATATCGGCCTGCCAGCCTCCAGCAGATCCAGGGTTGAGCTGAGATCTTGGACGGCACTCCAGGTGTGCCGAGGCACTCATGAGTTGCGCACGGGGGAAAGTCTGAGCTTTAGGAAACACAAGACAGACCTTTGGAGAGCCGGCACAAGTCACAGCGGGCCGAAGAGCCGACCATCCCACCAAGCTCCTGCAACGGGGCTCTCCTGGCCGCGAGGGGGTAACCGATGCTACCATGACAACAGGTGCCACGACAACACTTCTGAATCAGGACAGAGTCCGAGGGGAGGTGGAAATGCAGCTGCAGCTGGGGGGGGGCATGATGACGATTCATACTGCGGCTGGTGAGTCAGGCCTTTGCAGAGGGAACCGCCTCACCTCGCCGGCACCCCCCCTGGGCACCATGAAGACATCACCTTCCTGACTCTTGGGGTGCCTGGGGTGGCCTGCTGTCCCACTTTGGAACTGGACTAACTGGGCCCCAGCAGCCTTAAACAGGGACAGCTGGGCAGAATGGTGGGGCAGCTCATGCCTGGTTTCGCCTGCTGTGAGGTGGAGGGACAGATGGACACTGATTCATTACAGCCGACGCTGCTAATTCACAGCAGCCTGAGGGCCAGCTGTTACTTATCTGTGATGTATTAAAGGGACATGGAGACAGAGGGGCTCTGTGGTGCTTAGGCTGTGCTGTACTCTGCTGTGCTGTACTAGGCTCACTGTCCTGTGTTGGCTGTGCTGTACTAGGCTGTGCTGTACTCTGCTGTGCTGTACTAGGCTATCTGTCCTGTGCTGGCTGTGCTGTACTAGGTTGTGCTGGCTGTGCTGTAATAGGCTGTGCTGCACTGGGCTTGATCTGGGCTTTAAAGGGGTCACTGATGAAATCACTGCTACACTGCATCAGTGAGTGGGTGTGTGTGGGTGTGTGTGGGTACGTGTGTGGGTGTGTGTGGGTACGTGTGTGGGTACGTGTGGGTACGTGTGTGGGTACGTGTGTGGGTGTGTGTGGGTACGTGTGTGGGTACGTGTGTGGGTCTTTGTGACTTGGCTACACCCGCGGCTCAGGTTACCCACAGAGTTCCATTATAGATGCACATCGGCAAGAGGCCTGCAGCTTAACGCTTAATTATCTCTCGGCTCGCTAATTAACCTTTGCTTGGGGGTGAGCCCCGATGGGGGAGGGGGGCTTTAGGGACCGTGACATCACCGATTCACACACGGGAGGCTGGGAAGCAGGGGACAGAGAGCTCCGGAGCAGAGTGACGATGCAAGTGCCAATGGGCTCGGTGACCAAGAGGACGCCATCACTTCCTGAAATCTGGCAATTAACAGGGGGTTAATGAGGGGATTAGCAAAGAGGTTAATGAGCAGAGTTTGGGTAGAGCGGATGTTTAAAGCACACATCCCCTGCTGTCTGGGATGCACCCCCAGCCAACCCCAGCTCCTGGGGGGGCTGCTGGCCGATCCCAGCCTGTGCAGCACATTCCTTTCTGCTTTTTTCTTTTTCATTCCTTCCAAACCACATTGGTGATTCCCGCACCTCAGGCCAGCTGGGCGCCGCCGGCCAGATCAGCCATAGCACTGTATCTCACACACAGCGTGTGACGTGGATGTTATAAATTCATTTGAGTCCCCTACCCCCAGGAGAGTGGCTCAGACTGATTGGCGACGGGCGCATCAGCTCAGACAGCGTCCATGCTTCACGGCATGAGTATTACCAGCAGCAGAGCCCGACAGAGTCAGTGCGAGTTACAGAGGTGGGGGGGCAAGCCGCCAAGCTGCTGGGCAACGGCACTCAGATAATCCCCAATTTCAGCTGATCAAGGCCCTTCTACACGCCCCCAGAACAGAAGTATGTGTGGCAGAAAGAGAGGAGGTGTGTGTGTGTTTGCACGTGTCTGTATGTTTATATGCGTGTCTGAATAAAAGGTGACTTCAGGCCCCCTAATGGTTCCTCTGTGTAAGGCCCCACTTATCATCTCACGCACTCTAAATTTCCTATGTTTGACTGTGAGAGACAGAGAGAGACAGTGTGAGAGAGTTGGAGGGTAGATGGGAGGTGGGCAGCCCGTTACTCTTGCATCTTCCCATGTCCAGAAGGTGTCTGGAAGTATACAAATGTGTGTGTGTCTATGTCTGTGTGTGTGTCTATGTCTGTGTGTGTGTCTATGTGTGTCTATGTCTGTGTCTATGTCTGTGTGTGTGTGTCTATGTCTGTGTGTGTGTCTATGTGTGTGTGTGTGTCTATGTGTGTCTATGTCTGTGTCTATGTCTGTGTGTGTGTGTCTATGTCTGTGTGTGTGTCTATGT
>JAOYFF010000042.1:2438831-2449783 GCA_025773925.1 Cryptomyrus ogoouensis
ACCCGCCGGGCCGCGCCCCCCCCCAGCCTCGCGGGGGGGGGGGGGCAAGTGCGTGCGCACCCAAGCGTGCGGGTCGGGGAGCACGGGAAATTTGTTGTTCTCGTCGCTCCATCGCAGCACAAGGCAGCTTTGCATGAAATGCCCCCTTCGAAGGCAAAAACATAGGGCAAACCAGCCCCCCTCCCAGCTATGCAGAACCAGGCTGGATGCCTCACCTCCCCCCCACCCCTGCCCTGCTGCTTACCACGACAAACCTTCGCCCCCCCCCCCCCCCCCCCCCCCCGCACGGCCAGCCCTGGGAACGGTGTGGAACTCTCTTTGTTTTGGGGGGGGAGGGGCTTTTTATGAACTTCACATATGCCATTTGCGTCATGTCATTACAAGAGGCTAATATCTGCACTGCCCCCGCCCCCTCCCCACACACACACAACAGCCCACTCAGGCCATGGCAAACTGGCAGGGGAACCCCCCCCATCCAATTACAGGAGCTAATTACCTGCCGGCGCTAAAAGCCTGTCAACAGTCACTCGATTACAATGGAAGTTAACGACCACACTCTTTACTTCCACCTTGCATTTCACGTTGAGGATAATAGCCGATTTAAAGAAAACAGCAAATCGCATACACACACACCACTAAATATATCTACTGAGGCCATTCAGGTTAACCTTGGTCAAGGGCACAAACAGCTTGTCCCTCCTGGGATTAAAACCAGCGGTATTACAATTTGGCATGTGGGGGTCTAACCTTTCAGACCACTGGGGACAGCACCAAGATTCAAACTGCTCATAGAAATGTTTGTTCACAATATCAAGTGTCATCTCGGGATGTGAGCCAGTGTTCCAGCAGTGATTCCCAGACCTCCTGCGGTTTGCCCCTCCATTTGCTGGGGGTGAATAAGAAACGCCCCCCAGCTGCCCCGGGAGGAAATGCATTCCCAGACACCGCTGAGGGGGTCGGAGGAGATAGATTTTTGCGCCGAAGCAGGTTTTTCGACGGTGGTCAAACAGAAAGTCACGCATACGGGCGCCGACCCGGCTTTACACAGCGGGCCATTCACACAAGCGCCCGTAAAGAGATCACAGCCCCCACCCTACGCAGCCGGGCTCATAAACTGTGACATGATGCGGTTTTTCACTCATAAGCAAAGCATTTAGTCCCTGCGGCTCTGAAAGCTAAATTACGCTGAGGTGGGGGTTGAGTGGGGGCATCGGACAAGAAACCAAAGTTGAGGGACTCGACCCCTCGGGACCTCCTTCACGCTCCATCCTACCGCAGTGCCTCGTTTTACTTTTTTCCTACTTTGTCAAACTTTTCTTGCGCAGCAAACGGAGCTGTCACCTCATTTTAAACGCCTTTCGATCTAATAGGCGAAGGCAGAAATTATTCAGGGGAAACGGTGCTCCGTGTAAGCGCGATGCCCTTTACAAGTAAAAGCATGTCTTGTTACTGGAGATATTAAACATAATTAAAATGTGCTACAGTTTCTTACATATGCATGGTATGACATCTTCAGCTTGGTTGTATTAAAGCGACAGAGATCACCTGACAAATTATCAACTTATATCACTTAGTTCAATATGCCACTATTTAAAAAAAAAAAACAAATTGTCCAGCGAGTTTTCGACTACAATTCCACGTAAAAAAAAATATATGCAGGAACAACTAATGAGTATTGGCACTGCGTTATGTCGACCTGGCCAACCTATAAACCGGCAAATGCTCGATCCAAGAGTACAAAAAACTTACCATACAAACTGTTATGCGCCAAACAGATCCGGGACCAGATAGTGTCCAAAACCGACGCCGTTCGCATATAAAGTTGCTCTATTGAAAGCGGAGGCCGATGCAGTGAAAAGTTGCTGCTGGAGTCCGGACCGCTCGGATCGTCAGCGAGTCCCCGCCGCGGCTGAGACTGTGCGGACTACCGGCGGCGATCGGCGCTCACAGCTCCGCACTGTGGTACTTCCCCGTCGGAGCTGGCCGCTGTAAGCAGCCTTGCCTCCTAGCCGTGTTTGGCCCCAGCCCCCAGCCTGTCTGCTCGGAGATCCGGTCCTCCTTCTCCGGACTGAACCTCTGAGCCTCAGTGACAGGACGAGCGCCGGGGCTACCGCAGGGGGGTTCCAGAAGGCCGATGCGCTTCCATTCCGAATCCGGTCGACTGGCGTAAATGCGGAAAAAAACAGCGGCGATCGTCCATAAACTGATGATTTGCGTCCATCAACGGAATTCAATCTAGTTCACCTTACTGTGGCGATGGGTCGATCTACCTGAAGAAAGTAGCAAGGAATACACAAAAACCCGAGTGACGAACGAGTCCTGGCACTTCATATTCATTTTAATTAAGATAAACCAGAAAGTCTCCTTGGGATGGGCCGATTAATTTCCCCAAATACAAACATCTTATGTAATTACCGACTGGTTCGCGTGAACATTTCGGTTAGGTAGTTGATTTTTGTTTTTTATACCTAAGCATCAACTTCACCATAAAGACAAGCGGTTCGATGGGAAGGCAGGTACACGCGCGGCTTCCTAACGGGGACGTGCCTGTCCCCGGTCAGAAGCAGCCCCCTTCCTGCAGTCTGAGCACTTTAATTACCTTAACGCACAGCTCATACAGCCCCTATATATAGCCCCCAAAAGTGCCGGATGACCAAGCCTTTCATTAGTCATTAGGACGCCATTAAGATAATCACACTCTGCAATTTGCTATAAGATGTTTTGTGTTGCGTATGTCTCGTCATTGTGCCGCATTTACGGCTGAATAAGTTTATTATTATGCCTATTATTATTATTATTATTATTGATAATACTACTAATAATAAACCAGGTGCGTGTCCCTAGTCGGTCTGTGCGCCTCGGTCCCTCGGTTTGTGCCAAAGGCTGTTTGGCGGCACGTGAACATAATTTACTTTTAAAACCGATTAAACAGGCAGAACAACATCATTTGTGTCCAGATGTTTTACAGATAATCCCTCCTCTGGCAGTTGGAACAAAATTTTTAACGGATGCATTCTTCACTACATTAATTATTATCGCGTTTACTACAACGCAGCTAAACATACATTCTGTATTTACGGATTCGTATGTTTTTTGTAACTTACCAGCACTTTCAGTGGCAGGAATGAATAGGTCTGCGAAGTCGCGGTGCCGTTTGGTGCAAATAGCGAGGCAAACGGGATGGGGTGCCAGCGTAGGGTATTCCGACATACGACTAGTTATAATCAATGTAGTGAATTTGCTAGATCGGCGAATACACAAGTATTGAGAAACAAGGCCTCGAAGGAATGCAGTTTGCCCAAGTTTCTAAACTTGCACGTGATCTAATTGTCGAAAATAATATCGGTTGCACTTTTTGAATATTCGACATTTGTAAAATATCTTAAGTTTACGTAAACGACACCAATCCCCTATCGCGTTGTACAGTAAACTATCTATTTTGCATCTAAATTCAACACAAGTGAACCGACTTCAGTTTGACTGATTGATGATGCACTTTTCGGCTGACATGCCAGCCACTAACTCGACTTGCTTTTCCTGGTTTACCGTTTACGGATGGCAAACAGTGGAGAATGTCAGATATTTAAACTCAATAACCGCCACAACTATAACCCCTTTCAGCTAGGAAAACAAACCAAAACAACCCGGCAGTTACCACTCCTTGTGAAAATTAGTCTAGGCGACATGCCAACCGATAATTTAATATCAATGAATTGCACTAAGCGTTAAGTTTACCGCTATTCCTGGTCAGGGTTGCGCCGGCCCGGTACCCTATGCCCAGCAGCACAGGGAAGGCTACGAGGCTGCCGTACATCCTAGACAAGATTGCTGTTTATTTTTCGTCTAAAACAAGAGCATGTGGAGGTACAGTTTCCGGTGAGCCAATGTGGTGCATTTCCATTTTATTACAGAAGCAGCGCCTCCATTAACCCAGTGTGCGCCCCTTTGTCTCAGACCATTGATGGCAGGCCTGGTCTGTCTTATACCAGGACATTTGTTTGGAGATATTCATTATAAGACCGCTTTCATGTTGTCACACCCAATAGGTTTGACAAACAGGCCATTAAATCTGAATTCTATTCGAATTTACCCAGGTAAAGCGTAAACACGGCGAATGGTAATCGAAGTCACATTTTATCGCCAAAACCCAAATCAGCACGCTGTCTCTAAATAAATATATAAACGTTTTTATATTACAACGATCATTACACAATGTTACCTTTTAAGGACATGCTGCAGGTAAGGAAGTTCACGCTTCGGAAAGTTTAATGAGCGTAATATCCTACAATATATTTTGTAAGCGTAGATAGATTAACTGTTTCCCCCCCTCCAGCATAATTATTATTTTCAATTCGGCGTTTCCGCGAGTGTGTTAACGCCTGTGATTAAGGCCGCCGGGGCGGTCCTCTGCCCCCCGGAGAGCAGACATCGGAGCTCACGTCCATCCTCTCCAGGACTCCGAAACCGGCTCCTGTGGCTGCTGTCCCATCTGAGACAGTGTAAACGAAAGGTTAACGAGTAAACCTTTCGTTTCCAACGTAAAATGCCATGTGGGTATTAAAAAATCCCAGTAACTGGAAATTACACCGCTTACTGTTTATTTAAATACTTTCTGTAGTTGAAAATAGTCGACATATGATTGCCTTTAGTGTTAGTCAGGTTTGATACATAAATCTGTACAAGACAGGCAATGTATTCTTTCTAATACAAACTAAGCAATCTGCTAGTAGTCTGTAATATTCTGACTTGCACAGCTGTCCAAAACAGGCCTAGCTACCTGAAGCCACGTGATAAGATCTATTAGTTTCAGATGCAGTCTCCATTCATGTTTTTCTGTTTGCTAATATGAAATATTGATGATCAAAATTAATTTTTTTTTACAGGAAGCCCTTGACTGAGTGCTGGGTGTTTGGCTCTCAGTCTGTGTGTTTGTGGTCGTGTCTGTCAATGCATGACTCAGGATGTCAATCCCCCAAAACCCTCAGCGCTCCCACATGCACGGCCGGCCACCGGGTTCAAGGCCAAACGTGACCCACTCCTCTTCCCAGGGGACTATTAGATCAGAGATTTTTCTCACCACAGAGGTCTGAGCTGAAAGCGTCCTGCAGTGAAAAGACAAATAAAATGGCCGCCCTCGTCACACCACTTAGTCCCTCTGCCTCGCATCTGCTGTTATCCAGTGACAGCTACTTGTTTCCATATTAACTTTGAGCATTGATGTGTTTTTAACTTCTTTTTTTTTGCTTACCTGACTTATTTATACAAAACAACGTTCCCTGTTTACAGTCCAAACAAAACTGCAAACCCATTCACTGGATTAAATCAGATTCATTACCACACCCAAGTGTACAGTGATCCATCCCCACATGCATTGGAAGCCAAGGCTAAAGTTAAGTTCAGTGTGAATTATATGACTTTCTATGGGATGTAATGGTGTCACCCCATATCTCAAGAACCTTAGTAGTCATACACATGGACGGGTTCGTTGTTTCCGGGGCACTTCGGGGTCCCCCGCTGCCCGGTGTGGTGACTTTGTGGCCAGTGATCACATTCAAAACAGACCTGTTTCCTGATGATTACTCTGTCGAGTCCCAGGAGGGGCCTTGTTGTTATTTATGCATGAACAATGTGTCCTGAGGGCTGTCAGTTGCCCACCTCTGTGTGTGTGTGTGTGTGTCACTTAGTGTCTCTGGGAAATGTGTTGGCTCAGCATAGGTGAGGCCTGAGGGGAGACCCTGCGGCATGGTGGACTGGCACTGCGGAGGGCATCACTGGCACTGCGGAGGGCGTCACTGGCACCGCAGAGGTCCGTGCCACTGGCAGAGGCGACCTTGAGAGACAGCGGCCTGCCACCATCAGGACAGCCTCTGATAAATACCTGCACCAGCACAAGCAAACTAAGCGGCCGCTTAGGGTCCAGCGACCACCAGCCCCCCCCCCCCGTCAGAATGGGAGGAAAGGTAACAAATGACAACTAGGCTAATCAGATGTTGCTTTGGGCCCCTAGAAGGGTTGGGCTGCCCGATTTGCACGCTCTTCTGCGCGGCACTGATTTTATTTGCTTTGATTTAATTTTTCACAGGCAGCATAACATAAGAGGCAATATTTTCATGCAAAAATATCTCGCTTTGCAGGACAATCAGTATCATGACAAGCATTATATCCCATAATAAGTCACAAAACTTAAACCTGCTGCCTGTAGCAGCTCAGAGTCTGTGTCCTTACCTATCACACCATAGTGCCCGGAAAGACACAGCCGTGGGGTAAAAGGGGCCTTTTTTCACAGACATGGGGCCTTCTGTGCTTTTAATGGACCTGCCCTACTTGGAGGTTTTCTGGGCTGAGATTCCTCTTTGGTTCCTTTTTAATAGGGCGAGTTGTGACCTTGACAGACGGGCCGGTCTCCTCACAGAACACAGAGGCATTGCGTTTGGGGAACGGGGGGGTCTGTATGGGAGTCTGGCGGCGGCCCAGGGTCCCTAGCTGCTGAGGAGTGTTTGGGGATGGTGTAGGGGGCGTCGTGAGAAGACTCTGTGGAGGAATCTGCGCGTAAACGAGCACTGGAGTAGTAAATGTTTCTGGTGCATTCTGTGGCTGACGTGCGAAAGCAGGAAGAGCTGTGAAGCCACCCTTATCAACATTTCCTCAAAGAAGAAAGGAAAACAGCATTGAACTGTGACTGGAGCTGACTGTCAGGCCTTAGAATAACAGTGTCAAGGTCCAACATGCAGCCCGAAATCGGAATTTCCCGCTCCGGGTTTGATCACCAACTTATCTTTCACGCTCAGAATTTACCGGCACGTGTCAGTAGGCGGAAATGGTGACAGCCAGGGCCTCCCTGCCAGCCTCTGGCCTGGAAGGACCCAGAAGGGCAAAAAACAGGAGCTGCTGGCTGAAGTGGACAGGGACCGGAACTGGTGGGGGGGGCGTGGGGGGGTAACAATCAATACAGCTTTGGTGGTCTTGCTGCTATCGTTTTTCACCCAGGTCAAAGCCCACAGACGGCTGGGGCTGGGGGGCAGTCGTTTGGCATGGAGCACCAATAAAGCCCCCCGCCCCCCCAAGCACAGGAAGTGTTACGTTAGGAACGTTAAAGGCTGGTGGGAATCTGCACATGTTGCCTGGAAGCCTTCTGGTTTTGGGAGCCATTTTCATTAGCTGGAACTGTACAGAGGTCACGTGTGGCTCAGAGCACATAAATGATTTGCAGAACGCTAACACAAATAATACATCTACCATTCTGAACTCTAAATTGACAGACTATCATAGACACCAAAGCACATGCCGCTCTCCCATGTTCTACAGTCGCTCACTGGCCCCGAGGACCGGGGAGCCAATGCAGGTTCGCAGTAATGTGCACTAAGATGGCAAGACGTGAACCGTAACCGCAACATCACTCAACATGACTGGGGGCTGTTTGGCTGGAGTCAGGCTGGTACATCAGGGTGAATGTGTGCTCATTACCCTCCGTACTGCACATTACAGCATCGCCACACTGAACCTGATCCACCAATACGTTCCAATTCAGCTCATGGCCCCCAACTGCTAACACAGTACGCGGGGCTAGCCAGCAGCATGCAGCTTAGAAAGGCTGACATGCTAACATGCTAACACGGCACGTTGGGCTACCCAACAGTGTGCAAATTAGAAAGGCTGACATGCTAACACGGTGCATTGGGCTAGCGACAGCGTGCAGATAAAAAGGCTGATATGCTAACATGCTAACACGGCGTATTGGGCTAGCGACAGCGTGCAGATCAGAAAGGCTGACATGCTAACATGCTAACACGGCGTATTGGGCTAGCGACAGCGTGCAGATTAGAAAGGCTGACATGCTAACATGGCGTATTGGGCTAGCGGCAGCGTGCAGATTAGAAAGGCTGACATGCTAACATGCAACAGCTAACAACACGTTGGGCTAGCTGACAGCGTGCAGATTATAAAGGCCAACATGCTAACATGCTAACACGGTGCATTGGGCTAGCGACAGCGTGGAGATTATAAAGGCTGACATGCTAACACGGCGTATTGGGCTAGCGACAGCATGCAGATTAGAAAGGCTGACATGCTAACACGGTGCATTGGGCTAGCGGCAGCGTGCAGATTAGAAAGGCTAACATGCTAACACGGCGTATTGGGCTAGCGGCAGCGTGCAGATTAGAAAGACTAACATGCTAACACGGCGTATTGGGCTAGCGACAGCATGCAGATTAGAAAGGCTAACATGCTAACACGGTGCATTGGGCTAGCGACAGCGTGCAGATTAGAAAGGCTGACATGCTAACACGCAACAGCTAACAACACGTTGGGCTAGCTGACAGCGTGCAGATTATAAAGGCCAACATGCTAACATGTAACCACTAATTGTGCTTTGGGCTAGCCAGCACCTTTTCAGACCTGTACCTCTTGAGGATTGAAGGTTGTTTTAACTCCACTTTGAGACGCTGAGACACCCAGCAGGGTTGAACATGAAAGTCTTCCCCCTTGAGATACAACCCCCCTGTAACAACGCATTATGTAATAACACTGCATTATGTAATAACACTGCATTATGTAATAACACTGCATTATGTAAAAACTGAGTTTCATAAAGTCCTCCCCCCTTGAGACGCGACCCCTCTAAACCACCGGTCACAGACATGCCGATGCATATTCCCCCCCACACAATGGGCGGATTTTTGCAGCTTCTTGCCAAAATGGACCAGCATCACTCACATGCTTTGGCGCAGTCTGAGGCTCAGTGGGTTAGGATGCCGTGTCAGTGATCAGAAGGCCATTGGTTCAAATCCTAGGGTCAGCAGAGTGATCCCACCATTGGGGCCCAGAGCAAGACCCTTAACCCCAATAGCTCCAGGCCATGTCTGACCCTGCTCTCAAGAAAAGTGCTTCGGATAAATGTGTCTCTGGCCAACCTTGTGCTTTTTGCACACTGACACTTCATGAAAATGGTTTTTCACATAGAGATTTAACCATCAGCATAATCCGTGGTGCTGGGATTTTAGCTGTGACATCACTGCTCTTTCTCTCTTCTTTTCTGTCTTTTCTTAGCGACGTCTGTCACCTCAAACACCCGCATGATGTCAGATTGTCACTGACGCAGGTCCACCTGAACACCAAATGGTGATCTAAGCCCCCCCCCCCCCCCCGCCCCAGGAAGGAGGAAAATAAAACAGACGAGATCCGAGGAAATGTGGGTTAGTGTGGGTATGTGTGGGTTCCTTAACCAGGTACTAGTCATGCGTAAAGGACCAGTCGGCAGAGAAGTCCGTCCTCTCTCACAGGTGCAGTTGGGGGATAAGGTTAAAATAAAAAACAGAAGGATTGTTTCCAGGTAACCCCTTTCCGGAAGGTGATTTTTATAACCTACTGTCGAACATTATGTAGGCCGGCGTTTCCGGGCTCGGTTGGGTTAGTGGAGGCCGGGGACGCGGTGACACGGGGCACGCGCCCATGGGCGCTGCCAGCCCTGCCGGCGGCTGTGCCACACTGTAGGCGTGTGCGTGCTGATCGATGCCCGTCATTCCCGGGGAGGACGCGCGTGCTGGGGGGGGTTAATCCAAGGAAGAGGGAAGAAAACAAAAGAGGACCTGGGGGTTGGGGGCAGAATCTCGCTCGGAATCAGAACGTACCGGTTTTTCAGGTCCCCAAGCCGCCTTCTACATGAAGGTCACTGAGCTGCTCGGGTGAGGTCAGCCGTGATTGGCTGTCTTGAATTTGGACACCCATCCCCGCCCCGGATTTGTCTTTTATTACCATAACGACTGTCATATACCTTACACCTATTACGTTGGAGAAATTACATGCTGCTATCTTCTGTTCTTGTTCATTTATTACATGTATTTTGGCCCTTCTTCTCCAGCCATGGGGTACGTCATTCTAGAGAAGCATGTTTCACTGTAAGTGAATATCACTCCATGTTTCCAGTACATGATGGAATGAGCGTGATTCTTTTCACTGCATCCCCTTCTGTGAAAGAACACATTCCACAGGCAGAGGGCGGGGCTTCCTGTTTCCATCCAATGGGACGCCGCCGACATTGAAACGCAAACACGGCCCCTGTTTTTAACTTGGGGCCCCTGAAATTATCCCCAGATTTCCATTCCTTCCATTCCGATCAGGGCCCTAGTCCCTAACAGGGGGCTGCAGAGGGATCCTCAGCTGAGAGCCCCCCCCCCAGAAGCTCCCACTGAATGCTAACCTGCAAGACTCATAGATGCAGCCATAAATATCAATCCCTGCTGTTTGTCATTCCTCTATTAAAAAATTCTGATGCCTTTACTGGTTAAATGCCCCTACTGAGGGGAACTGACCACTGGGGACTCCTGCCTGAGGGTGTTCAGAGGGCACCGTGTTTAGCTGCCGCATGTGTGTGCCAGTGCTGGGCCTGTATTCTATGTGTCTACATGCGAGTCTGCCTGCACCGTCCTGTTTCGCATGCATGCCTGCGTTAGTCATGCGGTGAGCGTGTGTGTCAGCATGTCCCTCTCCAGGGGTGTGTGTTTGCTATGCGTCAAAATGCTCCATTGTAGTAGTAATGGAGGTACACATTCGAGGAACAGGGCCGCCCCGCCGTTGTCGCTGTACCCCCTGTGCCTGTCAAACCCGCTCCAGCTAATTGGGCCTTGGAATACAGGCACCGGGGGATTAAACACCCCCCCTAGCACATGGCTTCTATGGGCTTCCCCCGAGACCCCTTGCTCATTTAGGGTCCCATCGCTTCCTCTCTGGGCCTCCTCGTCTCCCTGGCTGAAAGGCGACACCGCAGCAAACCTCAGGGTCCATTGTGTGTGTGTGTGTGTGTGTGTGTGTTTTTTCCCTCCCCAAACAGGAGAAAGAGAAACTAAGGTTTTGAAAACCAGAGGAATCCACTGTTGGTTTCATCACATTACATGAACTTTTGTTTTTTCTTCCACCCCGTAATTAGCTTCTCTCCTAAAACGTGTCCAACTCCC
>JAOYFF010000042.1:2449883-2479086 GCA_025773925.1 Cryptomyrus ogoouensis
CATGCCACCCACGTGATTTTCAATTTCCAATAAATTCCAAATACAATGCCAATTCACGTTACATTTTTAAGATGCCCACCCCCCCCCCCCCCCCCCACCCCCACAACACCATCACCCCCCTAGCTCCAGATGTTACACGGGCTTCGATTGCTCTTACCCCCTGGAGAACTGTCATCAGCAAACAGAAAGGGCAAACAAACTTTTGGAGACAATGCGTGTCAGGAGGGTGGGTCACTGTTTTCTTTAGACACGAGTGAAAAAAATGAGTGGCCCCCCCACCAAGGAGATCAGCAGGGGCCTCTTGCTGCTCAGGCAGTAAACATGGGCTGCATGGCCTCAGACGTGCGATGAAGCACCACGAGTGGCAGAGCACTGCAAGCGACGGAAAATTCTGGGATGAGGGTGGAGGGTCCAACGCCGCAGGAACAAAGGCCCCGTTGAGATGGGGCCTCATGCCCCCACATCCGCCTTTTCCATATTTAGAAGGACCTGCAGGGGGGGCTCGCCACGCACATGGGACACAGCTGACGGTGCTGTGTCCATGACGCCACCCTAATAATCCGCGGTATAAACTCACGCCTCCACGCCGGATTACACTGCCGGGCGCTCGCTCTCTCAGGCTGGCAGGGGAGTCCCTTCAAACCCCCACAAAATGCCGTTTCTGCCTCTTCGGAAGAATCGTCACATTCATCCCGAGCAGGCAGCGCTAACAGCCATTTTGCTGAGGTCTGCTTCCCTTTAGATAAAACTCTGCCCTAAAGGACGCTCTGTTTCTTATATGCATAATTGCCATTTTAAGGCTTGGGCTGGACAGTAATCTCCTGGGCCAAACCAGCGGGCTAGGATTATCCTGCCGGTCATCACCTCACCCTGAAACGTGTCATTTCAGCTGCGAATAAGGTGGACACTGGGGGGGGGGGGTCTATAGTTAACTTGACAGACACAAAACCACAGGTCACAGGGACTGAAAGTGCACAAGAGGGAGAGACAAGTGAAGTGGGGGTGTTTATTTAAGGGAAACGTCTCCTAACAGGGAGCAGAGCCGGTCTGTCAGCCCCGCAGCCGTGGGGCGTCCTGTGCCACCCAGGGCCCAGCCAGCGCTCCTTCAGGACGAAATGGAGGAGCAGCGAGTCCGTATCTCGTCAAAATCACAGCGCCGTTAACTCTTGCTGTGCCTCTATGTTGTTCCCAGACCTCTCCGTGACCAAAGGCTTTGAACAAGTCTTCGGGAAAGCCATGTGTTTTCCATGACGTTGTGAAAAGTAGTAGCTCATACTGCACAGATGTTGGAAGTAGAAAAAAAACATGTGCTGGGGTGGGCGGGGGGTGGGTGGTGGTGAGCAGCTTTTGGGGCAGCCTGACAGGATGTGCGGGAACCAAAAACCATATTAAGGTCAACCCCTTACTCAAAAACACTCTCCACTATGAGACTGGGCCTGATGTACACTGGGCCATTATTTCCTAATCCTGTCCTGGAATGTTTTTTGGTTGCTTCGGTCAAATTTTTTTAACCAGGATTTGTTTTTATTAACCACTGAATATCTTGCCGAAGGGACTTTGAAGTACTTCACAGAAAAGCACGACAGCAAAGCCCTGCATGCGAAACTTCTGAAACAGGACTCGGGTCATTAGGCAGCACGCTAACGGCTCACATTCACTGGGTAACAGGAAACGAAGCAGGCAGTAGCGTGTGTGTTCCGCTACATGCTAGACCACCTCGATCCGGAGCTCTGATCCGACCTGGTGATTCTGGGGTGTGGACAAGGTGACCTCGCCACTGCTGTGCCACTCGCCAGTGAGTCACTCCTCAGCACTTGTTTATGCAACTGGCGTAAAGGACGTTCTGGGAATTTGACTCTCCGTCTGCTAGTTTTTTTTGCTAACGCATGCGAGTTGGAATAGGCAGAGGGCCTCTGAAAACAACATGATCGTGTAATTGAACACAGCGACACTTAAGACGGTAAGTCTGTGTGATCGACAGACTGGGTCATTCCTTCCCTCTGAGCTGGGTCTCCTGGAATGAGCCAGTCCTCCACCCCGCTCGTTGTCAAGTTATTTATCCGTGTTTTTCCTTAATTCTGATGTTTTTTCACAATTACACAGGAATGGCGTGACCAATCCAAGCTCTACCCCACCCACCATGCGGTAATTTTCAGCACAAGGCACGGAGGCCTTGGATTCCACCAGCACAGCTCCCTGCCAGCCTTCCCAAAACAACTCAACCCCAGGGAGACTCCGACCCCCCCATCCACAGCCCAAGTGCTGGAGCCAACCAGCAGGCATCCCAGGACTGGCTGGTCTACGCAAGAACTTGCCAACCCAAACCTAAATGAATGTGGTCAATAGAGGTTGGGGGTCTGTGCTTTCCATTCACTCTGCCTTCCCCTGCCGTCGGGCTCGATCTCAAGGAGCAGAGCTGGCTTCACCCTCCTCAAAATGCGATACCCTCTGTGGTCTGTTAGATGGGCCATAGATCACCACTGACCGAAAGAGCATGTGGGTTCCTGTTCGGCATCAGAACCAGTTGGTTTATTGAAGGAATTTAAATCATTTTTCAAATCTGTAGCTTCCCGAGAGCCAGAGCTGCAAACCAAAACTGACAACAATAATCATCCATAGCGATTTCACACCGAACGGCGATGGCTTCTTCAGACAAACCCTTTGCTTGGAATTCTTAACTCCCCCCAAATTTGCAAATACTGGATTACAGACCCACAAGTCCAGCTTTCCGACCTCAGATGAGCCTTTTGGTCATTCCTATGTGACACTTTCTACACCCAGGAGCCCGGAGCCTGCAGCTGTTCAGAGGTGGGAAGAGTTTGAGAAAACTAGTCTGAATGAGTCAGTGAGCATTTCACAGGTCGCCACCACTGCCAGCTGAAATCGGTTTGTCAAGGATTCAAGTAAGTAAACAGGGGCGGACCAAGCAGAAACGTGGCCATTACCTCTCCGGATCAAGTCTCCAGATCTGAGAGAGGAATAGCAGGCGAGCACTAAATCAGACAAGAAAAAGAGATGGAGGGTTAGGAAGAGAGAAAGCCACTCTATGGGACACTCTAGAGTAACCCAAGGATCCTCTGCCCAAGGTAAACAGGAAAGGCCTCAGATTCAGGATACCCTGGGTAAGGCAGAAACTCCTGGGCAGCTTGCTGCCTCACTAAATAAAAAAATGCCACATCCCAGCTGGATGGGACACAGTCATGTTTTACACGAAGGTCTGGTGTATCTCCCGAAACTCCTGTGAGTCATGGCTAACAGTACATCCGGCGTCTAACCCCATGAAGTCGACACAAACCCCAGAGGGATCCCCGCTTGCGCACTGGGGACCCGTTTAGTCTGAAGGGCTGCATGTTCCAAAGACGCTGCCCAGATACTTAATACCTGGAGTCACAGAAGCCCACAGGCTTCAGTAGCCATTCAAACACCCTGCTCATTTCATCAAGTGATTCCTAGGTAAACAAATTGACTCGTAATGGAATTTCAGCCTCTATCCTAGATGTTTGCGCTACGCAGATGTGAAGCGACGCCTTCCCCAGTGACTTTCTGGGGTCTGTTTGTGCTTTATCTTGTATGCATAAAATCGAGCAAGAGAGCTTGTTTTGCCTGACAGGTCAGCTCTGGTCACCCTCGACGGACCGCATCTGGTCTGGCGCTCTGGTTCAGGACCAGAGGAGCATGCCTGGATGCATTGCCGTTCAACCAGACAACTAAACCAAAGTCAGTTCAACGCATTCCTGCTGTAAGGATTCACATTCCCGCAAAAATTCAAAAATCTTGGCAGCTCAATTAACCGAAGGAGAAGCTAAGCACCTAGTGGCCTAAGAATCCTTTGTGGAGCTACAGTATACAGTAGGTGTAATGTACTGAGTGCTGTGGTCTAAAAAGTATTTTTCCATCTGACTAGTGGCAGGAAATCAACATGCCCAAGTCTCTCAACAAACATTGTCCAAATCCCTCCTCTCACGTCTCGCTTGGACCACAGGCTCGGAACACGGAATTCCTGAAGCGCTAAATGACCCGTGCGAGTAATACTTCTACACACTCTCATATACTAGCCATTAATATAATTCCCATAATGCGGGTCAGGAAAACAGATGCTGCCTATTTTTACCAGGGAGCCAGGGGACATGATCACCAACCTTCAGAGGCCCTTCTGGATGGCAAGGCCACTTCCATGCCCTCGCTTCACAGGAACGGTTTAATCGGAAATGTAACTTCATGTCCACCGACCTCACCCTCCTTCCTCTAAGTTATCCTCTAGCGACCCCTTGTGGACGGCACACGGAAAAGCACTTCATGCAGATGAAAAAAATCAACAGCAGCTTCACATTTTTATTAACAATATGCATTACAGATATATCAGGAAAGGTCAGTAGAAAATGAGAAATTTGGTTTCACAGTGACTTAATAGTAATGACGTCCACTGGACTGGAACAGTCTCGCCAGGCATTCCATTGGTAAAGCCTTTACGAGCCTAATGGATTTTTCCACCAATCTTAGGCGGCTTTCACAATAAAGCGGCTCTTCATCTGATTCACAGCTGGTTTTTCACTCCCGCCTGAACACAGCCGCTCTTAAATCATCATCAAACTCACTCTTTAAACGGGTTCCAACTGGCGCACCCTGGTACACATCCATTCCCAATCAGATTGGCACAGAGCCCTGTGAGGCATAAAAGCTGACAATTCAGCTAAACTTCCAATCCGGCTGAATCACAACCTCAAACAGCGACTTCATGTCATCGAATCGGGGGTTTTAGGAGTCAGGTGACAAGCTGCAGCCCCACATGGCCTGTTTCATGTCCACTGAGCGCTTTATCTGAGGGCTGCGGAGGTCACGGCTGAAGGCCCGCGCTCCGCCAGCGGGAGGGCCCAGCGACTGCGCGTCTTCATAACCTACACCACATGCTGAAGTGTAAAGGTTCAGCCGTTTCCCCCGAGACTCTGACCACTCGCGGTCATATTTTTAAAAATCTCAGCTCTCTCCGTGTGCATGCTGCTCGTTAAAAATAATTCTGCCATCTCGTTTCGGCTCGCTGGTCAGCGATGCTAGTCATGGCAGCTCCGCTGGGCGGACAAAGACGCTCTGCCCCCCCTCGACACCAGCAGGAACACTCTCAGCCTTCATCTGAAAGCCTGCTGATCAGACAGGAGCAGTGTCACGCACCAGGCCGTCAGAAGAGGTGACAGTCCTCAATCTCACCCGATCCTCCTACTCCGAGTCTGTCTGGCTCTTCCCACCCGCTGACCCCTTGTTGGCCTTCGAGGGTTTGGCCGCCTTGGCTGGTTTCTCAGCTTTCTCAGTGGGCCCCGGGGCCTCAGGAGCCTCCGCCGACTCGGACTTGTCCCCCTTCAACTTCCGCAGTTTGTTGCGACCCCGGGCAGGCGCCGAGAAGGTCAGGGAGGCCTTGTCGAACTCCAGCGGGAAGATGCCCACGTCGCCGTCAAAGCGGTTCTTCACCACCTGCAGGGATCTCCGGCCGGGACTGGACACCAGCTTCTTCTCCTGCAGGATCAGCACGTTGTCTGCCTCCTGGCTAGCCTGCGGGGACAGGGGGGTTGGGGGCACACTGTTCACCTGCAGTCGCAGTACAAAGCGAGGGACCCGGAGGAGCTGCAGGACGCGCTGTGCGAGGCTTTACCTCCGCTTCAGCACAAAGGCTCCGCGTACGAGAAGCCATGATCTAACCGATCTGCTGAATATCCGGTTTTCATCGTTCTCCCTCTCTCAACTGTTACCGAGTTAATCAAGAGCTTTAGTCCTGATTACGAGCTTGTTAGCTAATGAAGGGACCTCCAAACATACACACAAGCACCATCAGGCCACTGAGGTGTCATTTTGGATTGACACATCAGATATATGTGATCTATGAGGATTATAATGCATACAGCAAACATGATCTATATCACATGCAGGCCTGCAGGATTTCAGTTTGCAATACCGTACAAGACCCAGCAACAGAACACCTCAAGAACAAAGCCAGCTGATCAGATTGCAGATTTATTCAGTTACGCATCAAACAGAAAGCCTAGGGTGGTGTTCCACAAAGCAAGATTTCTCATTTGGGTTAACTTAAGCTAGAAGTCATGACTGTCAAACAAGAATGCTTCTTACTTAAACTCTAACAGGACAATCATGACTTTAAGCTTAAGTTACCCCATGCTTTGCAGAGCAACCCCCAGGTGTTGTGGCTGACCTTGGCTGAGCCAAAGATGGACGCTGTCTGAAGCTCCTTGTCGTCTTCCTCTTTCCTGGGGTGGATGATCAGGGTCACATGACAGCTGCTGTTGGTGGCGAACGTCCGGAAAGCCCCGATGATCTGGTCCTGGACAGCAAACCTGTGACCGCAAGTTCAACAGCAGTGAAGGAAGCCGTATGCCATACTAATGTCACCAGATTAAAACCATTTATGGACGAAGGTAGAACAAGGAATTATGGGCAAACATAACTTTCAGAAGAAGAACCACGAGAGCTTGTATTTAATGATAAGGTCTCCGATACACAGGCAGAATGCTGATGCATGTATAAACCACACTGAACTGCCCATATAAACTTGAACAAATTTGCCCACCATAAACACATTGATCATACCCTGAATGTTATCAGTGGCCTAAGAACTACATGAACAATGCAAAGCCCTTACTTGTCCACCGAGACGTTCTCCTGACCCATCATGAACTGCAGGTTGTCGATGACGACGTGACTGATGTCATACAGGTACACAGCATGGTTCATGGTGTCCAGCACCGTTCTGACACAGCAGGAGAGGGACAATCACTGACGTGACTGTGACACCAACTTTCATAACATCTAACAGAGAATTGGGGCCACGAATCTCACAATAAGATCAATATGGACCATCAACCACTACTATACTCCACTTGTCATTGATTACTTTGCTGAATGCCAATTAGGTATTGGTTACTGTGTAGTGATTGACAGAGCAGTGTGACCCGCCTTCCGTGTGCTCCAAAGCCCCTTTTCTTCCTATAGTCACTATGCAGCATGTAATAAAGGGAGAATCCCAGAGTCCATATGTTGTAGTCGAAGCCGTTATACAGAAATTATGGTTATCAGTGCTGAAGGCAAGATATCTGAAAGTTAAATCGTGTGCATGAAAAGGGAGATATCATTGCCCTCTGGGATTAAATGATCTGCCCATAGGGACTCAATGGTGGCCAGACCTCAAATCCCTGGTGAGTGATTGTTTAACATGTCACTGCTGATAGCATTCCGCTGAGTCTGGGGGGAGCAGAGGGGTAGAGGGCCAGGGGCTTACTTAATGTTCTGCTGTCCATGGAAGGTCATGAAGTAGAGAGGAAGGTCCTCAAACTTGTCGGCCCAGGCATCGTACTCCTGCAGGCTGTCCTCCAGCCTCTGCCGGGCGAACTGCTTCAGCATGATCTTGGCGAGACGCACGTTGTTGATCTCAAAGCTGCCCCACAGCGTGCTGACGCCCTGCATGCACAGGTCCAGAGTGCACTCGCTGATGAACGTGGTCTTGCCGCTGCCCGTGGGGCCTGAGGAGAAAGACAAGGTGGGTGGGACACATTATCCCAAACTGCCGAGCTCTCAGGAGGAGAAAACTAAAAGAGGAGAAAATCTATAAGTGTTAGTTGGATTTTCTTAGCGATTTAATAATAAGGACAGTTAAATAGCAACATTTAGGCGCTATATAAAATAAACTGATTGACTGTTTGATTGATTGAAAAATGTACTGATCCTATTGATTTCTGCATATACCTTCAAAAAAGAGAGAGCAAAATCTAACAGGTCTATTATTCTACATTAATTTAATGTCCTATGAAAGCATTAAAAATGGCCCTAGCTGACATGGTTCAGCTCAGATTTGTTCTCACAGAAAAAACTGCCCAAGCCTGTTCTAGAGTCTTGAACCACCAGAAAGACTAAACCCTGGACAAGATGGCCGCCTGTTAGAAGACACATCAGAAATCAGTCAGTTAATGATCTACGACTGGCAGGGCCGTACCTGTGAAGACAGTGAGCTCACCCTTGCGGTGGCCCTTCAGGATCTTGTTGAGCTCAGGGAAGCGGGCCCACTTGACGCCGGAGACCTGCTCGACATTGGCCAGCTCGCCGTAGACGTCGTCGCGGAGCTGCCGGAACGAGACGATGGACTTGTGCAGGGCGGGGATGGCTGAGCGCAGGATGCGGCCCAGGTTGCGACCGGTGGTGAGCGCGTCGGCGGGGCGGGGCTGCTGCTCGCCAGGCCGCACCAGCCAGCAGCGCCGCAGCCCCAGCTTGCGGGAAAAGTGCTTGGAGGCCTCCCAGGCACGCATGTCGCCGCCCAGCCACAGGGTGATGCGCTTGAACTGCTCCAGGTAGGGCAGCAGCACGGGTGGAAGGCTGGAGACGCCACGTGGCAGAGCCAGGCAAGGCAGCCCTGTGGCCTGGTTAACAGCCAGGGCGTCCATCTCACTGCCAGTGAGCACCACCTCCGCGTCCTTGCGGCCAACCAGCGGCAGGCCGAACAGGTTGAGGTAGGTGGCTGGCCGCGGGATAGTGACGTCGTGGTAGGTCACGCCCCCACTGGCCTCACTGCAAGCAGACAGCAGTTTCACTCCCCGGAGAGTGGCGTCCCGTGGGCTGAACCAGGGGAACACGAGGCTGCGTGTGGGCCGCAGGAAGCGCACGCCGAAGCGCTTCAGTGTGGCATTGGAGACGCGGCCGATTGCAAACATGGTCTTTGCCAGCTTGGCCTCCTCCTCGGGGAGTTCGGACAGTGGCAGGGCAGTGGAGTAGATGCGGCGTGCCTCGCCGAGCTGCGTCTCCCTCTCTTCCTGCTCCTCCGGGCTCTCCGGATACCCCAGCAGCACGTCAGGGCTGAGCGAGCTGCAGCCCTCCCTGTGCATCACCTCCACACAGTCCTGCAGGTCCTCCCAGCTGCCTTCCACCAGCGTATCCATGCACAGGAAGCGGCCCGTCGTCTTGTCAATGAAGAGGGTGAAGGCTTCCCGCTCACGAACCGCCGCATCCGCCTGGAAGAAGGTAGGGGAGTGCAGGCAGCTGTATCCATCCCGGAACAGGATCTCCCGTGAGCGCAGATACTGCTTAATATCTGTCACCGTGATTGGCGTCTCGGGGAAGTCCAGTGAGGACTTGGCGTTCTTCTTGAAAGTCCTGCAAAGCTCCAGGAGTCCTGGGAAGTGTGTCCAGGGTGGACCGGCACGGGCAGTCCACAGGGAGGCGAACTGTGCAGGGCCACATCTCACAGGAGGGAAGCTGTAACTATGGAGAAGCGGCCCTCCAGAGCAGAGGCCGGCCTGCCTGAGATGCGCAACACGCTTGAGGAGAGAGTTGAACCTCCACATCTCCTCCAACCAATCACCAGGCTTCTCACATCTGCAGGTTAGCAGGACACCGTCAGATCCAGTGCTAAGCTATGGACACCCATAATGTTTAGCATGGCGCTTAAGGTACAGATGATAATATTGAGGCTAAAGATTCACACTTGTTAAGGTTGTAAGTTCTAAACCTAAAAACATACTGTTGTGACGCTAAGCATTGTACATCACCTAAAACTTATTTACAGAGACATGCATGTCTAGAAATGCAGGCCACAATTAATGCGATTGTTATTAAGCAAGTAAATATTCATTACATGAATGTACTAACTCAACGAGTGTGTCTAAATCACATCAGAATGGCAACGCATGGGCAAAAGAAGCGCTTTTCTTACTCCTTTTCTGTTCAAATAAATGTGCAGAATAGGGAGGAGCCTTTTGCTGATTTGTTGTCGTGAGATAATAATCGCTCTGATTGGCTAGAAAAGGCGCGGAGAAGCGGAAGAGGAGGGACTTAACACTGACGCTCGTGTGGTTGTGACGGATTAATAAAATTCCGCTATATCGCCCATATGTCCGGAATGAATAATCCCCAGAATTCACAGTCGTAATAAAAATATTGCATTTAAGCTAAATATGTATTTAACATTTTAAAGGCTATACCGCTTTTAATACACTAGTTTTTTAAATAAACACTGTACGAGTACTTATCTGAATATATGTACTGTATTACAAATAGTACAGCACAGACCAATGTGACAAATTTATTTTACATCGCGGGTTATGTGCTGAAGCAGCAGTGCCAAGTAACAGTACGTTAGATTACATTCGCCCTATCCTTCCCGTTTCTACGGACAAATAAAATGAAGAGCAGGATAACAAAAAGAACAGCATTCCCTTGCTATTATGGAAACGTATGCATACTAAACCTTTACACTTAAACGCATTTAACGACGACAATCAATTTACCTTCACCTTGCGTCTAGTTCTCATGTGCTTTTCACGGATCCATGGCTGTCCTCACACCAAAATACGTCCGTGTGGCACTGAGTGACGAGGATACATTTTTGGAAGGAAAGAAATTATATTAGATTTATTGTTTGTGACATGCTGTATTATTAGCTTTTAAATAGTTGTAATATATATGTCCGGACAATTTAATATATTAAGGCAGATTATAGAAAACAGTAAGGGCCGGTGATAATGCGTCCGTGTTTCCGGTAGGAAGGTATACGGTGGCGTACCGGTCTGCGCGTCCGCGTCCCTCACGCTGTCCTCTAGCAGATCGTCTTCCGTGATGGTGGTCGGTGCAGCGGGTCGTATGTAACATTTTACTGCCGTTCTGCCATGACAGCCAGGGGCACATCGAGTCGCTTCCTTAGAAGTGTACTGCAAAACGGCGTGGGCCGATACGTCTGTCAGCTTAAGAGGGTCTCGCTTATCTTTTCCAAGAACGGACAGGGATCCCTTGGAGCCAGGTTTGCAGTCAGTTAACTAACTATTCAGCGCTACTGGGAACGGTAATCGAAGAACGGCATAAGCATGGGCTTCGGTCCATCGTCAGTACTGGTCCTACACTCGTTAGAAATGTAAAGCCATAACGAGGCCGAGTCCATCATATCTACTTTTTTAGGATGACGCTCTTGACTGTTACTTCTACTAATCTAATAATAATGGCTCGTTAGCCAGGTTTAGCGTTGCGTTTCTCTCAGCTTCCATTGAAAATGTAACTGATTTATTTAGTTTTTACATGCAGATTATTTCTCTTGAGAAAACAAGCTATAAGGATAAATGATTTCAGGGATCCACCTTATGTTCTCAATCGCGTTATTGTTTTCGATCAAGTGATTTGACTTGGTTTTAACTGACCTTCTGCTGATTTGCTTATTTCAGAGAGTTTATTGAAGATGGCGTGGTGGATTTCGCCAGGAAAAATCCCGGAGTCGTGGTCTATGTTTCCCCTCAGCCCGTCCAAGTAGCCAAGATTGTGGCAGAATACCGTGAGTGTAAAAAGGACACCGACACAGAGCCGCTGCCTGTTGTTCACGTTCTTTCCCCCCAACGTCCTTCAGTAGAGGGCGCTCGGCACACACAGTTGCTGCATTTCACTAAATGAACGTCTATCTGGTTTATATGAAACTTTTTTTTGGCTGCATTCTAACATTTGGCAAATGCTGATACCTGCTTAGAAATTAAGGAAGCAGTAAATAAATTGCCTGCGGTAAATAGATTCTTGTTTACTGGGTTTGACATAGTGCCCTAATGGTTATCGTGTTTGACATTTGCTGATGGTTTTTGGATGAGGATTTATGTTGTACACTATGTGACTTACAACAGCATTCAGAAAACCAGTGTTGAGCTGCTGTTCCCCCTTTATCAGAGGAGCTTAATGTCCCAGCTTGGTTCTGTCTTGTTCTGGTTCTGGTTCTGTTTTCAGTTCAGGTCACTGCAGTGCAGAGCTCCCCCCACCCCAACCATGACACCAACTAATGCTTTGGTTTAGGAATTTTTTTAAATGTGTTTATGGGTGTTTTAGGGGGCAAAGTTTGTGCAGGTTGCCCTTCTGGCTGTACTCTCGGTCCAGAGTTAAGATTTGACCCTAAACCAGAGTGAAGTATGACCTGCTTGATGGAGGAAAAGCCCTGCGGCCTCATCTCAGCCTTGGCGGCCATGGCTCGGCTGTGCAGAACGTCGTCTTACACCCGTGGGTGAATGTGGAGGTGTATTGGAGTGGTGCTGTTGGGAACTGGGGTATTACTTCCGTCAGTGTCTCTCAGGACACAAACACAGCTGTTCCGGGAG
The DNA here is from genome assembly GCA_025773925.1 of Cryptomyrus ogoouensis. Classification (NCBI taxonomy): domain Eukaryota; kingdom Metazoa; phylum Chordata; class Actinopteri; order Osteoglossiformes; family Mormyridae; genus Cryptomyrus; species Cryptomyrus ogoouensis. The sequence goes on from JAOYFF010000042.1 coordinate 2,461,991, forward strand.
CTAATGATAATCTGAGAGAGAGAGAGAGAGAGAGAAATGGAGAGAGAATGGCCCATATTTGAATGGTTGACTGTACAGCTAAATACATTGAAGGCTTTGTTGTGTGTGTTGTTTTGTGGCTGTAATCTGGCCTTTCCTCCCACTCCTTTCTTTAACTGAATGGTTTTGTGTTACAGTGGGACCACTTGTTTGTTTAGATAATTATAACCGTAGGTGTGGTGCTTCAGCCTCCCAAATGAACGCTTGTAGCGTCTCGGAAAGACTACGTGTCGATATCTGTTTGCGCACCAGGAAGACGGCTTTGTTTTCCTCCGAGGAATTCATTCGGGTGAAACCTCACACCTCCTGCTGAACTGGTGAGACGGCTTCAAAATCTCCGCCTCCCATTCTGAGGCAGGACACCCACCTTCACACGCTCTGCTGCTTCCCTGGTTTTGCTTGAAGAAAAGCCGTCGTAAAGTGACTTCGTGTTTTCTTGGAAGAGGCCGTACTACTGAAGGCATGGAAGGTCACTGCACCTCTGAATTCCATGGCTCCAGCATAGAATGGTCTCTCCGGTCAGCAGCTGTCCTCCAGCACTGACCCATTCTAACCTTAAATAAATAATATGGTTTCATGTACACCAAACGACATTCGGTGTGACGCAGTAGTAGCATTTTTCACTCGTACACGCCTAGTGCTAAATCCTCGCTAAATCTCTCCCTGTGTCCTGAGAGACATTTTCTGTTGACCCAATTCATTGCGGCCGTGTTAAAAAAGGCTCGCTGCTGACGATGACCTCGATGTTTCTTACGTTAGATCAGAGGATCTGATGTTGTCCCGCTTGAGGCCGCCTTGCCTGGTCCAGCTCCTCCTGGGATGCTCCTCATGAGGTTTTATTTAGCGCCTGAAACACCCAAGGAGGATGACTGGCCAAGTAGTTACTTCAGCGGAGGAATTCGGGGCCGCGGTTGGGCTAAACTCGGCTCACCCTGAGTCCCCCGGGGGGGGGTAGGGGGGGCTCTGAGCTGAATTGCATCGCGGAGCGGCCAGCTGTGGGGACCTGTACAGACACGCCACGTGTTTGTCCTCGTAGCCATTGTGAAAGCCATGGCTCAGAGAAAACGAAACGAGCCGAACACCCTTTTGTTTTTATCTCGCAGTGAATGGCAGCGTGAGGGAGGAGACCGTCAACAAGAAGACGACCCAGGAGATTGGAGAGATACTGGGGCAGCTGGCCAACCAGTCGGGCCTGGACATCATCCGCATCCGCAAGCCCTTCCACACGGACAGCCCCAGCATCCAGGGCCAGTGGCACCCCTTTATCAACCGGCCGTCCACCTTGGGCATGATCCGGCCTCAGGACAGGCAGCCCGAATGAGACCGAGAGGGGTCCGGAGAAGTACTGTGAAATGTCGTGGGGGGGCGGTCGATATTTTGTCATGTGACACTCCAACCATCGATGGCGCCGCCTTGGGGTTCGAGGTTGTGTGGGGAGTAGCGACCGCGTTTGTTAGACCTGGAGAGTCGGACACAATCTAGCAGGATGCCAGATTTCTTTGCTTTTTTTCCATCCCTTTGAGGTGTTCCGCCTGTCCATCATGCTGAAATAAATTGTTTCCCGACATCCTGAATGATCCATTAACATGTTTGTGGGTCGTATTCTGGTGCTGAAACTGGGACGGCCCGGCCTGGCGTTTGAGGCACGTAACAGGTGCTTGTACCAGTTGCGTAGATTGTTCTGGAGGCCTTTTCACACTGTTTGCAATGTTAAGTTGAGTTGGAAAATGGCCAATGTGCATTCAACACCCACCCCAGTTTTTATATAGGCTTTTACACTTAACTGAGATAGAGTGTCCCATTATAGTTAATTAGCCACCAGTTAGAGTGGTTTATTTGTTTTATGTTGCGCTGTGATGGGTTTGATAATTGATTTTCTTGCACGTGTTTGTAACTGGTGACGAGATTTTGACATTCTGCTCCTCCACCCCCCCAGAGGGGAGCGCAGCACGAGCTGACATGCTGATCGACTGGCGCTTGGAGAGGCTGGAAATTCAGGTTGCAGGGATGCGCTGGCGTGCAAGATCTCGCTCGTGCCTCCTCGCTCGAGTGCCCCTGGAATGTGGCCGACGTGCGCCCCTGCCCCGATCTCCGCACCGATCGAGCCTTGTGACTCACGTAAACATGCTGGCTTGTTGTTCCTCCGTGTGATGCGGAGGGCCATCCCGGCTCCTGCGGGCCCTCCCTGGCCGCTGGCTGCCCACACTTTGTTTGTTAGGGCTCCCTTCGCGGCCAAGCTGCATTGTATTATGGGAGATTTTCCTGCAGTTCCAACCGCGTGTCACAAAGCCTTGCCCACCTCATTTTAAAAAGGCACATTTAGATTTAAAAAAAATGGAATGAATGGTCCTTGTTGCTGAGCAACAGCGGCTGAGCTCTGGTCAATGCTATAGTCTGGCCTTGGTGCGGTGGGGGGGGGAGTCCTGTTCCTGTTCCTGTCAGTGCCCTTCAGACACTTCCTGGGTAACAGGATTTAGGATGTGTGAGTGCGTCACAGGAGCCCCAATGCCTGGCGGGGTGCTTGGCCAGGGCCGGGGGGAGCTGTGGGTGCTGTCCTTCATCAAACAGACTTGCTCCAAATGAAGATGGAGGACAGGAAAGGGATGGAGCCCCCGCTGGGGTCACGCTGAGGTCACGTGTCTCCTGTGACAATGTGGGCTGAGCCTGGTTCCTGCTCTCCTCTGAAGGCTGATTTTGGGCATGGATAGCGAGGGACCGGATGCAGGGACCGGAAGGGCTCTGCAGCCACGTTCCTTACACAGTGCAGAGGAACTGGGCTCCGTGCATGAAATCACACCCGCCACTGGTGCTGAAATACAGCTTTTGCTGGAGGGTTAGAAATAATTGGCAAGGCGGAACACTGACAGCAGCAGTGTGGGCTACTGCATCATCACAGGCCAGACAGCACGTCCCTGAAGCTGACACCAGGGGGCACTGTGGGGCCCAATTAATCATGTAGACGTCTAAGGCAGGGGGAAAGCGGTCGTCGAGCCCTTCTGCATTCAGGTGGGGACCCAAAATCTTCATACGAAGGGCTCACTATACCTGCTTAACTCCACTCTCTGCCCCCCCCACCCCCCAGCAGGTGCCAGTGACTGTTTACAGCACCTCTTCACTGTCAGCATGTTTGGGGGTGAATTCTCCTTTTGGACTCTGATCTGTTGCCGCACCACGCTGACTCCAGGTGTGAAAAGACCATCTGTCGCAGGAGCGGGTCGGTCACTGAGCGGCGGTCCATCCTGACCGTGGGGGCGTTGTGACCGCATGGGAACTGGGCACCGATCACGAGAGAGGAACACGAAGCCTCTGGTGACCTCAAAGAGAAACCATCAGGAGATTCCTCAGAAAAGAATGACATCTGTCCAGTTCTGGCTCATGGGTCAGATGGAAGCTGGGAAGGATGGGGGTTCATTAGAGTGCAGTGCTGGACGTCCCCCCACTTAAAAAATGGGGCAGTTTAACGGACAGCATCACAAGGTACATTACCACAAAGAACATGGTACAAGTAATTTTTCATCTTTTTTTTTTTTTTTTTACTGGAAAACATTTACACATTTGAGAACATGTTTCTCCTCACAAGGGAGCCATATTGGAACACCACAGCCCTGTTAGGAGAAGCGGAAACACCTCAGGACGTTTATAAAACAGGCAGACAATTAGTCCAAATGAGAAAGAAGTTACTAGAAAGATCAAAGGTGTAAATAAAGGCCCTGGAGGACTCTAATACTGTCGTCACATGTAACTCCAATCCCCACCCAAAAAAACAGCACCTGTACCTAACCCTAACCCTAACCCTCCGCATCTTCTGCTGCATGCTACGTCCTCAAACGCCTCCTGACCTCATGCCACACCAGTGTTTATCGACACTGATGATTGATGGGAGACCCAACTGACCAGAGCGATGCCGTGATGTTGGACAGGTACTGGCTTAGCACAAAACGATGCAGGGGTGGGGCGTGGTGGGGGGGGCAGGCACTTATTATAATCTCACCTGAACTTACAGCCTCATTTTCCAGGGTTTATTTTGAAGGTTTGGGATCAGAACTGGTGCGAATCCAAAGGCTCCTGCAGCACCCTGACGTGGGCAGCAACTGGTCTTGTCACAATCGTGACGTTAGCAGAACCCTCACCCGCCTGTGGCGAGCGTACCAGCTGGGGAGCGGCCCATCCTGGCAGGATCTGACCTTCGGCAAACGGGCACCGCGACTGGCAGGACAGACCCTGCAGCTGGTGCAGCGCCAAGACCGTTTACACGCTGCGTGTCGGCCAGACCCGACAGAGCGATGTCCTCTGTGGACGAGCCAAACGCAGAGGGGACAGAGACGGCCAAAAGGGACCCGGTCACCCGCAGGGTCGTGGATGGGCATGCCATCTCTGGCTCAAAGGGAAGCTCGTGTCACAAAAATCAGTATTCCCCCTGCAGCATTTCCGGTTAACTAACTTTTTTAGTACAGGCAATCCCCAGGTTACAAACGAGATCCACTCCAGAAGTCTGTCTCTAAGTGGAATTTGTAGGTAAGTCGGAACAAGAAACGCAATCGATAATAATACAGTAAAAATAAAAGTAAATACAGTTCTGTACTGTACCTGGAGGCAACAAGCCGCTGAAGCCGTGCAGTGTTTTCAGGAGTGTCACAAAGCAGTGCATTTAACCCAAGTTAACCACTATTGTTAGCTGCAGGACCTGATTTGTAGCATATCTGCCTGATAATTCATTCTGTGGAGACAGCGCCCCCTATGGGTGCACTGCACGTGAGGTGTGTGCACATTAAACTTGCATGAGGAGTTAGAGATCGTGCATGAAAGACCCACAAACAGCTTAGCATGACGTGTGTGGCCACCTGCTGATCTGGCCTGCGGACCCCCCACCCCCTCACCTGGGACCATGCCACAACTGTCACTGCACTAAGGCTTCGTCACGTATTCAATCAGGATGTTTAGCTGGACGTAAATATCTGGGATTATCTGCTCACACGAAACACACGGCGCTGTCATTCCTCTGCTTTGGTCCCTGAATTCCTTCCCGCCACTTCTTCACATCCGCGGGATTAAGGGCGTTACCTGTCACCGCCAGACACGGTCAGCATGACTCGCTTCGGTAAACTTTCAGGTGTGGAGTTCTGCCAGTAAAACCTCTGCGCATGAAGGCGTTTCCTAAACAAACACGCTGCGTCACGTCCACTGCACGGTCCACGTGTGCAAATACAGCGCGAAGGGTCACTCTTACGCCACCACCCTGACGAGAGACCCAAAGGCATGATGGGTAGCCCTGACGAAGTGCCCTATGGAATATGGGCCTTGTCAAGTCAGCCAATCAGGGGAGGGGGAGGGGCTCTGATACTGCTGTGAAAATGGTGTGGAGTTGAAACAGCCAAGCGGAAGGGTATTCTGTTATGAAACAGGGACGGACCAGTAGGCAGGGGGGTGGGGGTCTATGGAATGCCTTGTTTACATTGGGATTAGTCAAGAACCAACATGGAGGTCAACACAGCATGGATGGAACGCAGTGGAGAAAACATTTAGCCAGACTGCTTAGATCCCCTTCCCAGAATGCAGCTGGTTGATTCAGTTTGTCCAACCAAGCTTTTTCCCCGGGGTTTCATGCAACACCACACTTCATGCCCTTTGAAGACCACAGTCGTCACTGCAGCAGTCTTGCTAGGAAATCTCACGCTATTGTTCTGCTTCAAGCCACCGTCACATGTAAAGTATGGTACCTGACAGTGGAACCGGAGAAAATGAAAAGCGAGGAGAACAGTGTTCTGCAACAGAAGAGCCTAAGTCAGTCCTTTAGGCAGACTAATAGTGCAAATTTCGCGGCAAAGTTCTACGTGGTTCTTATGATGTTGACAGTTTGCATTCCTCAAAAATGTGGCAGTTCTGATTATTGCAGGAGTAAGGTGACAAGGGAATGCGATCCTCCCGGAACGCTCATACAGGTGCGGCCTTTTCCACATGACTAAATGTGGGCGTTTCAGGGGGGGAGGGGGGGTCGCGTTTCCGGAAGTTTCTTCCAGAGCAGGCGGTCACTTGCTCTGAGTCCAGCCCAGAAGCAGCCACGTCTAACAACAAGCGATATGTTCCACACAGCGGGAGGTGGGTCCGGACCTGTGCGGACTTTGCTCACGCTTCAGACCAGCTTCTCCATATCTGAGAAAAAAAACAAAAAGAGTTCTTAATTATGTCTCTCATTTCCATTGGCTAATGTCCGTTTTGCAAGGCAGCCGGGAATAAACGCCCTTATGAAAGGAACATACATCCAGCAATACTGTGGAGTGTCGTACCGCCGGGCTGTTCTAACATCGCGCAAGGGCATAGCTTTGGGTTGAGCACTGGGGGGGGTGTGAGGTCTCCACCCAAGGGGGTCCAGGGGGTTGTATTGGCTGGTTTTAATTTACCCCATGAGATCGCATGTCCTATCTTGATGTTAAAAGTTATCACGCGTGCGCCGATCCAGACTGTAAAGCACATATGCCTGACTGCCTTTACCCGCCTGTTTTTCAAACACTGCCACGTGGCCGAGAGGGACGTCTGCGGAACCGATGAGGCTCCAAGGTCATGGCTAAACCCCTGGGGGCCCCCTGCTGGCGGGAGAAGTGTATCACAGCACGTCTGGCCCTCAGAGTGGTACAACCCCTCCCCCTTTTTTTGGGGACAAGGTCGCGCACACGCGCACACACAGGAAGGCAGTCCTAATTAATTAGTGGGGAATTGCTGCTGAGTGTACTCCCGGGGGGGGAGGGGGCAGGGGCAGGCTGAAAATTGCCCTTTGAAGAGGAGGCAGGAGGGGAGGGCCCACAGATGCTCTGCCTGTTAGTCAAGACCAAGCATGGAGCCAGCGCGACCCCCCCCACGCTCACCTCTTACCAGCCCCCCCCGTGAGTCTAGTCCCAACGCCGTCGTTAGCACTAGGCACTGACAGCTCCGCCCTGCAGGCGTACATGAAGATTGCACGGTGTGGTATCATCTCCCATTTTAAATGGACAGATATGCAATATGACGTATGTGTTTAAAAAATGACAAATCCCTAGTTAATATAAACCTCTTATGTAAAGATGTGGGTCTAAAATAGATGGACGGAAAGCATCACTGATGCGTACAGACACACACACACACACACGGTCTGAAAGCCTCTTACCGCTGGTCTTCATTGCCATGGCAACCTATCCAGCCCATTCCTGTCCGGTGCACGCAGGTTCTGTCCGGATGACACACCTCAGAGCCTGGTGATGCCTCCCCCCCTTGTCTCTCCTCCTTGACACTTCCCGCCCTGGGCCTGGCCAAAGCAGGGCCTGTAGCTCCCATAGAGATACACCAACTGGCTGCTTTGGACCCAGCTGGACCCAGTGGGACCAGCTCCATCACAGGCATCATTCGCCCCCACCCTCCCTGCTTGTCCGATCTATGTATCCCACAGCCATATGCCAATCAAGTCCTGGCAATGCCCCCCCCCCCACACACAGTTCTGCCCATATTGTGAAGATGGTCTCCCTCACAGGGCTCCGAAGAGGCCCTCACAGAAGGCTAATACTGACATCCGGAGACTTCCACTTGCACCCTGACCAGTCCGCCCCATCGGCCTTGTTCTCCGTCCCGTCATTATTTACATGAAAGTTCCATGGGAGCAGGACAGAGAAGCATGACAGGTAACATTTCTGGCACCGTCAGACACCCGTGTGGCTCCTTCAGTGTCAAAGGGTCAAGCTCTGCTGCAAAGGATCCTGGGACTTTGGGGGGTCTTCTATGAGTGGGACCCCTGCCTGGGGTCTGCTGAGGTAGATTTGTGTTTGCAGGATAAATGTCTGAGCTTTTTTATGTATTATTATAGCGCCATTGTGTGTGTGTGTGTGTGTGTGTGTGTGTGTTGCATGGGTCAACAAGATGGCGGAAAGTTGCAAAAAGCTCTGGGTGTGTCAGCCATCTAGTACCACCCTATTCGCCAGTTGGCCAACGGCTTAAAAAAGGGAGCAGTTAGTCCACCCCACAACTAAGGGGCGCTACACAGAACTCTCGTCCGGCTGGTTGGTCACCAGCTGGGTGTGCTTCCTCTTTTCCAGGATACGGTTCAGCTCCTCGGTGAAGGAGTGGTAGAGCGGCGACGTGCTCTCAGGGTCGGCCTGCCTCAGGAGCACATAGCTGTTCCCGTTCATCTTGCGCAGGACACTGGGCAGCGTCGCCGACAGCCCGTTGGCAAATTCCGAGGCCGGCAGGGGCGGAGGCGCTGGCAGGGGCGGAGCCTCGGGTAGGGGTGGCTCCTTACCTGGAGACAACTGACCCTCGCCGGGGACGATCTGAAGGAAGCCACCACCGGTGCTGCCCTCGGCCCCGCTGTCCTCAGCCTCCTCCCACTTGCCGTTGCAGCGGCTGGAGATGGTCTTGAGCTCCAGGTGGGAGCTGCGCTTGCGCTCGGTGCCGCCCTGCTGGTGCTGTAGCCGCTTGCCCCTGTGTGGGCCCGCCACAGCGCAGAAAGACACATAGAGGAGCACAGTGGTCAGCACAAGGCACAAGCCGCCCAGGATGGCCACCAGCGAGATGTAGAGTGTCTCCATGTTCCGGAAGGTCTGTGGCAGCGGTGCGGGCGGCGAGGGCAGCGGCTGTTCGGTGGGCGGGTCTGGCAGCAGTGAGTGGGATGTGGGCTCTCCTGGGCCAGGCCGGACCCACACAGCGTAGATGGCCACTGGGATGCGCAGCCCGTTCTCTGCAGCCAGGCAGATGTAGCGACCGCTCTGCTCGGGTCGGGCACCAATCAACAGCAGCCCGTCAGTCCCAACCCGGTAGCCCGAGTCCAGCCCGTAGCCCTGCAGCTCGCGGCCGTCCATCGTCCACTGCGGCGTTGCCAGGTTGGAGCGCAGCTCGCACTGCAGGAGCACATCGTCGCCAGACATGACGGAGCGCTTGCGGCGGATTGTGGAGTCTGCAGGGAGGTACACTCCATTAGCGGGATCTGGCCTTTAAAACACTGGAATGGTGTTGGCGTGTCATGTGATCTGAGTGTAACGTTTGGTTCACTTTGTTGCTGGATTTAATAGCAGTGCCCTCAACAGGAAGGCCTGGCATCACACTCCCGACAGCTAGGGGGCACTGTGGAGCAGTTATCTGGATTGCCATATAAGCAGAGCCACAAATAATAAACAGGTAGGGGTTTGGTGGGAGCTGCCCAAGGACTGGGTTATAGTTATGGTCAAGGTTAAGATGTGAATGTTTACCACCACTGAATCCAATACCACCTGAAGTTGGGGGCCCCCCTATTGGGAGCCCACGGTTAACATGGAGCCCCGCGGGGTCACACCCTGTTAAGTCTGGAAGTGGGCGGGGTCACACTCACCATCCTCCTTGGGGTTTCCACAGCCCCGGTTCCCTTCAGCGACGTCCTGGACAAGGCTGGACCTGCCGGGAGGCAGGGCATACAGTAAGTGTCTTCCCGCAGTGACGCCGCTCTCTTCCTCTCACACTCGTGCCCATACCCCAGTGAACATGTTAAAATCACACGTGCACACGTGCATCCCGTGTTTTCCCCCGCATATGTACAGCAGCACGGGAGCAGATAAGATGTAAAGATGTCTGCCCCGGGATGAACCGCCCCCGCCCCCCCAGGTCGACAAGCCCTCACCTGTCTGCACGAGACTGCACCCCTACGCAGGTGGCCCCATCCCAAGCACACAGGGGGTCCCGAGCGAAAACACAGTCATAGCAGGAGGAGTAGCGTCCACACGTGGAGAGGGGCAGCTGGAGGACAGCGGAGAGGGAGCCCACGTAGACGCTCCTCTTTAGGGGGGGCAGAGAGGGACATGTTAGCATATTTACGTCCTGCCACACAAAGCCAACGTAGCACAGATGCTTGTCTGCAGCATCCCTGTATTTACATGACGGGAAACAGGCCCTGACACGTCAGTTCATGGCATCCTCCGGGGTTTTCTGCTCCTCCTCAATTTCTTGTTCAGGCTTTTAATGACACATAGTCAGTGGTGGCATTTAGTCCCACTCATACTATGCATTTGCATGGCGCCCCAGAGGTTTGGCCCCCTCTGTTGACCACAAACAGTCATTACACTAGGTATTAAACAAAACTCTCCTTATTTAGGAGATGTTGAAGCAGCGTGCTGTGCTAACCAGCTAGTTAGCGATGATCTTCTGACTGTGCTTGACAGGCATTTACATGAATACCGATGGATTCTGCACATGAACGTGAACCCAAACCCTAAACGATGATCAGATTGGTGCCGACATGGACATCACCTGTGCCTGTGAGATCACGATCTTCTCGACCGGCTGGGGCTTCTGAAAGAGCTGCAGCTCCTCAGTGATGTGCACCTGACCTCTGACCTCTACGGCCCTGTGCAACCAGCCATCATCTGGGGGGGGGGGGGGGGATCACCCAGGCAACATTCTCATAACATTCCGGGAACGTAAGTCTGCCTGGGCCTAACGGGCCCCATAAAGTCATCAGCAGAACAGGTACGACAGAGAACCATCGATGAATAACCAGGATGAAGGTATTTCTCACAGTCCTGCAAAGAATGTGGCCACGTGAGTCATACTTGGAGGTCAGAGGTCACCACCGACCCACCTGTCCCGATGAAAAGCAGATCGTACTGCTGACCGTCCAGCGCGGCCACCCTGAGCACAGCAATCTGGGTGTAGCTGACCCTCCTCTTGACCAGCAGGGGGCGATCTTCCATGGGGCGGATGTGCTGGGACACCAGCGGGTGTCTGCGCACGAAGTTAAGCACGTCGTCCGGAAGGTCGCGCGAGGAGTTGATGCCCTTCGCCCTGAATGCGTCCGTGATGCACTGGGGGGTGGGGGGGGCATTCAAACAAACAGCATGACTTGTGGCTGGAACTGCGAGGATCATTGTACAGTCACGCTGTTTGCATGCTCTGTGTCATGTTTGAACATGTAAGTAACAGAAACGGCGGCACTGCCTTCATCAGCTATGGAGCTCATCAGCCCTACAGCCAGTCCCTTCAGTTACTTATTCACCTTCTACAGAATGACACTGGGGTTCCAGCTGGGTTCTGACTTCTCCCTAGGGGGCGCTACACAGTGACGTCACTCCTTAAACTGACACGGAAATGTGGCTTTCGCGTTGATGTTTCTGGAAGGTCCTGTCAGGATGAGCTGGCTGTCTCGTGCTTAATGACTGTCGCCTTAATCCTGGCTCAGCCTGACAGCTTCCTGTAAACCTGACTGACTGTTAGGGTCTCGAGGTTGAGGGGTCAGACGCCGACTTTTTAAAGTATCTTTTTTGATACTAAGTGTCTTTTAAAACAGCTTGTGGAATTTGTATGCGGGGAACTGGCAACTCCCAGCATGCAGTATGGTGGCGTATGGGAGCTCACCGAGCCGGGTCGTGGTTCCGGAACATTGCCTCTGTATTCCGTCCACTTGGAGTCCTCGTTCTCCATGTAGGGCCCGTCGAAGGCGTTCTGCACTTCCTTGATGGAATAGCGGCACACTGCAGACGTTTTCACATTTTTCCTGTGGAAGAGCGTTTTTCCGCAGGTGAGGAGCAAGGTTAACGATTCTACAGCCATAGACTGGGGGCTTCTGCTCTGCTCGGGGAGTGAATTTCCATTGAGAGAGATTGCAAACGCCATAAGTGACTCAGGCTCCTGGCAGTTTGGCTGCAGCTTACGGGCTGGACAATTGCATGTGGAGAATGACAGGGAAACGGGCCGGGCCGTCAGCGCTGAAAGAACTGATCCTGGATCAGTTTGTTCATCGCGATGACAGGCTGAGACTGCTTCAGGACCCATTTGGCCGTTTCTGTCTGTAAACTGGAACATCCGGCCCGTCAAACGACTAACTGGCGTGGGACACATCGCTGGCAAACTCACTGTGACAGCAGAGTGACTCAGTGTGACTTGATACAGAACCAAAGGGAGTCAGAGCAGCCGATACGGAGCCAAAGGAAGTCATGACAGCTGATACAGCCAAAAGGAGTCTGGGCAGCCGTTATAGAGTTAAAGGGAGTCAGGGCAGCCATTACAGAGACAAAGGGAGTCAGGGCAGCCGATACAGAGTTAAAGGGAGTCAGGGCAGCCAATACAGAGTTAAAGGGAGTCAGGGCAGCCGATACAAAGTTAAAGGGAGTCAGAGTGGCCGATACAGAGCTAAAGGGAGTCAGGGCGGCCGATACAGAGTTAAAGGGAGTCAGGGCAGCCGAAACAGAGTCAGGGTGGCTGATACAGATCCAACGGGAGTCAGAGCAACCAATACAGAGCCAAAGGGAGTCAGAACAGCCAATACAGAGCCAAAAGGAGACAGGGCACCCGATTCAGAATTAAAGGGAGTCAGGGTAGCCTATACAGATCCAAATTGTGTCAGGGTAGCCGATACAGAGCCAAAGGGAGTCAGGGCGACTGATACAGAGCCAAAGGGAGTCAGGGCGGCCGATACAGAGCCAATGGGAGTCAGGGCGGCCAATACAGAGCCAAAGGGAGTCAAAGCGGCCTATACAGAACCAAAAGGAGTCAGGACAGCCAATACAAAGCCAAAGGGTGTCTCAGGTCAGCTGGATAAAGATAGAAGAAGAGAAAAGACTGAGAGCAGAGCAGGGGATGCTTCGCCCTTGATGATTTTTAAGCTTCTGCAACTGTCTCTCCAACTCAGACCAGTGCTCCACTGTTGCATAACATTCTCAAGAGATGGAGAGATGACTTGCAAAAGGTGACTGACATGGGAGGCAGCACCCCTAGTGGCTGGAGGCTAACAGGCACCTACCAATGAATCCATTCTGGTCAAACAGTGCCTTCTCAAAGTTTTATACTCTCCCCATATAATCATGTAAACCCAAAGTGAGGGATGAGATTTAGATGCGTTCGAGTTCCACTGTGTTTATCACACCTGGGTAGTATTGTGCATCATATGGATCAGAGGTACTCAAATGGTGGACTGCATCCAGACCAAAACACAACAGACCCAACCCGCCCCAACCCCAAAAGATTCACCCCACACACCAGGACCCCGAGGGTCAATCTGCGGAGCACCAGCATGGCACGTGGGGGGTGGGCTTTAAACATGGATGCTTTGCTGGCTCTTTAGAGCCCAGTGCCGGGGGAGGGGACCTGGAGGGTTCTCGATGTCCTCACCAGCCTCGGGAGATGAAACACGGTTTTATTCAGCCTCGATCCTTGGCCCAGTTCTCTGACACACATCCACCCAGCCATCAGCTCAAATTTTCCCAAACACCCCGAGCCAGGTCTCATTAGGGCACTGCCCTGACCCCACCCCCTACTGAATGACACGCCCCCAGAGCCCAGCTCCACCCACAACCCTTCCTGCAGTCCCAGGCTCACCCAGATCTCTGCATCCTTCACAGTTTATCATTATTTTTAAAATGACTGTAAGACCCTTTTCTTAACATAGACTGTAAAGTTCCCCTTATTCTTTGTTGGTATTTCCTTTTTTGTTATTATTATTTGAAGCTGCTCTGTTTAACCTACATTTGTTTGAATAATGTCAGTTTTAATAAACACTGCAGCTCAGCAAACGTCCCAGTTCTCGGTCGACTGGCTTAATTTGATAGAAGTTAAATTAAAAAACGCATTAAAAATGATTACAGAGCTGAGGCCCAAATCCCGCCCCCAGGGCTGGCTCTACCAATGGCTTTCTCCTCCTTCCCCTCATGACCTGCCCTTTCCCCAAATCCTGCCCCCAGAGCTGGCTCTACCAATGGCTTTCTCCTCCTTCCCCTCATGACCCGCCCTTTCCCCAAATCCCGCCCCCAGGGCTGGCTCTACCAATGGCTTTCTCCTCCTTCCCCTCATGACCCGCCCTTTCCCCAAATCCCGCTCTAGCCTCACCACTCCAGGCCGAAGATGCCGTAGAAGATGCTGTCCTGGGAGGCCTGTCCTGGGGCCTCCATGACGAAGACGTCACGCAGCACATTGAGATGGAACTCGTAGTCAGGGATGGAGCACAGCAGCCGGGCCTTCAAGAAGGAGGTCCACTTCTTCTGCAGGGTGCGCTGGCCCCCCCAGTCCCCCTGGAGGAGCAGATGGAGGAGCGGCGGTCGGTAAGGGGGGGGCACCACAGTCACACTCTCTTGAGCTTTATGATGGGGGGGGGGGGGTAACTAAATCAAAGTCTGGTGGCCAGTCGCTGCTCTATTAATTAAGGAAATGGACCAGAGACAAGGGTCAAAGGTCACATGCAGAGTGATGTTGGCCGCAGTAAATGACATCATATGCCGGAGGGATCCATCCATACGTCGTGGGGCTGAAACCTCGGAATGAACTTCACAGATGTGCCCTATCCCTCCTGCTGTATCTGGGCTCACCATCAAACACGGAGCGAGTTCAGACCAGCCTGCCCTGAGATTGGGCAAGAGCTCTGGGCTCCCTCGGGAAAGAACACAGACATGCATGCACGGGCGCAGAGGCGAGCGGCAGCATGCCCGCACCGAGGCGACAAACGAGATTCCCACATGCGCGCGCACACACACACACACACACACACACACACGTGCCGTTAGGCAGACCTCAGCCTTGTCTGTGTTGTTACTGCATCACGTGTTTTAAACATTATGGCTCATGCTGAGTCTTCGTTACCATATTAATTATCCCTCTAATTACTCTTCAGCCATTGGAGGATTGGATCCAAAAGCTCACGGCCAGAGGGACCGGAGCGGCCAGGGGTATCACCTGGATGGGGGCTCTCTCTCTCCATGCATTTTTTGGGATTTGCTGAGCCAAACCTGCATATGCTCCTTGCTCCCGTGTTCTCTGACCGCCACTTTGACTGTTCCCTGCCCCCACGCCATGAGTCGTGACAGCCAGCACATTCCGCACGTCCATTTAGCTGGCGGGGGACACCGGTGGACCTACGCCGCCGCAGCTCAGCATCGTCCCTCCATTCTGAGGGTTGCCTGATGTATTCGCTGGCCTGGTTACCAGTCAGTGCAGCATCGGCCGTGGATTTAAAAGCAGTCCTGACTGGGGACCAGAAACTAACCTTTGGGAGGAGCTGACTGGAGTATATGCAAGGGCTGTGTGCAAGAACGAGAAAGCATGAACCATGCGTTCGGAGAGCAAACATTCACCTGGTAGGAATGCTTCTATCTGAGAGGGAGTGTGCTGTCTCACTAGAATCATGCTTTCTGTGAGGGAGCATCAATTTCATCACAACCATGCTTTTTGCAAGGGAGTATTAGTCTCATTAGAACCATGATTTCAGCGAGGGAGTATTAATCTCATTAGAACCATGATTTCTGCGAGGGAGTATTAGTCTCATTAGAACCATGATTTCAGTGAGGGAGTATTAATCTCATTAGAACCATTATTTCTGCGAGGGAGTATTAGTCTCATTAGAACCATGATTTCTGCGAGGGAGTATTAGTCTCATTAGAACCATGATTTCTGCGAGGGAGTATTAATCTCATTAGAACCATGATTTCTGCGAGGGAGTGTTAATCTCATTAGAACCATGATTTCTGCAAGGGAGTATCAATCTTATCAGAACCATGTACTCTCAGAGTGAGTGTTCTGTCTCATTAGAACCATGTTATCTGAAGGGGAACATTAACCTCATTACAACCATGCTTTCTGCAAGGGAGTATTAATCTCATGAGAACCACGCTTTCTCCAAGGGAGTATTAGTCTCATTAGAGCCATGCTGTCTGTGAGGCAGTGTTAATCTCACTAGAACCGTGCTGTCTTTGAGGCAGTGTTAATCTCACTAGAACCATGCTGTCTGTGAGGCAGTGTTAATCTCACTAGAACCATGCTGTCTGTGAGGCAGTGTTAATCTCACTAGAACCATGTTGTCTGTGAGGCAGTGTTAATCTCACTAGAACCATGCTGTCTGTGAGGCAGTGTTAATCTCACTAGAACCATGCTTTCTGCAAGGAAGCGTCAATCTCATCAGAACCATGCACCATCTCATTAGATCCATGGAGGGAGCATTAATCACATTAGAACCAAGCTTCTATAGAGGAAGGAACAGTCATTGCATCATCAACTTTATCAAAGCTACCAGTGGTGGAGATGAATGTGGATTTGGACAGTGTCATGGTGATGGTAAGTGGTGACGTGGGTGCTGGTATCTGTCGATGTCTGTTTAACGTTACGGCTGACGCACCTTACACACGCGAGCCACCCTGGCCACTCTGGTCTGGCTGTAGTAGGCCGTCTGCTCCTGACTCCTCTCCGTGAAGAAAAAGTAGATCTTGTCATCGTCCCCGATGGAGCTGTTGATGCTCTCCCGCAGCATGGCGGATCCCACAAAGTCGGCCTCTGGAACCACACATATCACCCCCTCAGCCTGGGATTCAAGCCACAGGCAAACAACCCCCATCCAGCACAGGGTATTTTACACATTTGCACTACTGGATGCTCATCAGGGCAGATCACCTGACGCAGGTTTGAATCCAACTTCAGGCACCAAACGTCACAGTAAACTACCATTCCACAAAAAAGTTTTCTTTAAAAAACAGCGGCATACAAATTGAGTACACAAGACCACTAGTGAAACCAACAAAATCAGTGAAAACAATGAAACCGGCAAAACCAGTGAATCCACATAAACCAGTGAAACCAGCAAAACCAATGAAACTAGAGAAACCACTGACAGCAGCCTCTATGACCCCATGACTCTAGGTTTTGACACCACTGGTCACCTCATAAAAACAATTTAATATCGTAAAAACTTAAACTGTACTAGACAGGATTGTGTTTGTTGATAAAAAGTTTGTGTATGTGAAGAACTATCATTGCCCCTCAGCTACAACTGCTGGGTCCATCTGAAGATTCGGACAGAATTCACTTTTTGTGTGCCCTGAAAGATGCACTCACACGAGACATACAGAGTGAGAGATGCACTCACACGTGACACATGGAGTAAAAGATGCCCTCACACGTGACATACGGAGTGAAAGATGCACTCACACGTGACACATGGAGAGAAAGATGCCCTCACACGTGACACATGGAGAGAAAGATGCACTCACACGTGACACATGGAGAGAAAGATGCACTCACACGTGACACATGGAGAGGAAGATGCCCTCACACGTGACACATGGAGAGGAAGATGCCCTCACACGTGACACATGGAG
>JAOYFF010000042.1:2508223-2529530 GCA_025773925.1 Cryptomyrus ogoouensis
GGGGGGTGCCGTGGGGGGTCAAAAGGGGGCCCCTCATTTTCTTTTTAATATACAAGTTACCGAGGATGTAAGGACAGGGGCGGCTGTGGCTCCCCCCCCCCCCCCCCCCCCCCCCCCCAACACGCGAGCTGATGCTCTTGCGAAACAGGGGGAATTCCGAGGCTCCTTTCCGGCCCAGCAGCAGCCCGCTGGTGTTTTATGGGAATCGGGGGCAGAGCAGCTCAGCTGCTTTTCCTTAGAAGTGAACTCGGCATTGAATCACGGAGCGGGGGTGGGAGAGCAGGGAGGCGGGGGCCGGGGGGGTCGGCCCCTTCCTCCTTACTGGGAAGTGACTGGGAGGACGAGTGTAATACGAAGGGAGGGAGAGAGTGATAGAGGGAGAGAGAGAGAGACGGAAAGGAAAACAGAGAGAGGCTGATAGGTATTTAAGAGGCGCCCCCCCCCACATGAGCCACACGTCTCCTCAGCATATGTGAGTGCGGTACGGCGTGGAGGAGCCCGAGCCCGAGGTAAGAGCCTCTTTGTCGGGAGCCTGTGGGGGTCCGATCCTGGGGACAAAGGTCACACCAGTCACATCCAGTCTGTTCATGACTCTTATTTTAGGCTTTGGATATTGGCGTGGGCTGGTGGAGCCCCTCCCTAACGGACACTGCGAGGGGTCGCTGGGATCGGTGCCACGTGTGTGTGTGTGTGTGGGTCAGATATATATTACATTGTGGAGACCAAATGTGATAAAATAAAACTGTTGTTTTGTGATAAAAACTTGTTATTCTGACGTTGTAGGGATAATTTTTTGGTCCCCACAAGGGAAAGTTATTATTTTTTTAAGTCTATGACTGCAATCAATTACTTATGGTTAAGCTTAGGGCTGGGTGGGGGTTAAGGTTGTCATAGTTAGCGTTAGCATTGTTCCCATTGAAATGGATGAGTGGTCCCCATAAGGATATGTATACCCTACATGTGCGTGTGTGTGTGTGTGTGTGTGTGTGTGTGTGTGTCTCAGAGAAGACAGGAGTAGAACTTTGCTGGGGTGGTGTTTTTTCCCCCCCAAGTTCTCTGACAGACAGTCCCATTTGTGCTGGTTTATTGGGACACTCAGGGTCCAGTCTCCAGAAAAAAATCTGACAGAAGAGCGCAGGCCACGAGACGTTCAGCTGGACCAGCCTTAGAACCCAGTGGCTTTAAGGTTCAAGAGTTTAACAGGATGGCACCACATCCACACGCCCGCGGAGGTGTGGATGTCGGGACCCACGGGGAAAGGCAAACCCGGCAGGCCAGGTCCGACTCCATCGGGGGGAGTCTGCTGGGTGGGCTGTTCAAACAAGCCTGCGCTGACTTGTGTGGTGCGTTTGGCTCTGCTGGAGAGGACAGAATCAATGGCCGCCCAGCCCCAAAGCGGCATGTGCAAGACGAATGCAGGGTGGCTGGCTCAGATCTGAGGAGGGGGCTGCTGTTGTACCTTTGAGCTAGAAAAATCCCTCCGGAGAAATACAACAAATATGAAGGCAGGTGAGTCCAGATGAGGGGTTAGGGAAGGTTCCAGAAGACTCTGACGTGTTCGGGTCATCACATCGTAACATACCTGATAAGCTTTTATTGGCTTTGAACCCTAATGTTGATGAGTATTATTACAAGATATGCGTCAATAAACACTAAACAGACAATTCATGACTGACGTAAGTAATCTTCTCCACACACCCTTACATAAGTCGGATTTACCTGTTTATATCATTCAAGTCACTTGATAGGTAAAAAACACCAAAAAAATACATTAGTAAAACATACAACAAAGCATCCATCCATCCATCCATCTAACCACATGTCCTGATCAGGGCTGTAAACGAGATGGGAGTGTAGGAGGTGCGTTAGTTACCGGCGTCCGAGGTGTGAATCTACATCATCTGGAATGGGGGGGCAGCCGCTCAGGGGACATGCAGGTGTCGGGTGGGAGGAGCCAGTCGGACTCCGCCTTTCCTGAAACGTCCACACGGCAGCTGACAGCCATGATGACGTCCCTCAATCAAACAAGCTGTCCCCTGAAATGGAACTAGGAGGCCTGTTTTATCATTAGAAAGAGACACAGGAGAATGCAAAGGGCCAGAGGCCGGACGCGGAAGCAGCACGCGTGTGTGGAACGGCAGGCAAGGAAAAGAGAGGGACAGATAGATAGATAGAGAGAGAGAGAGAGCGCGAGGGGCCGCGGCGTTGATAGGCGACCGTGACTCACCCCACGTCCCACGCATTCTCCACAGCCCTGTGGCGTGAATCAGCACGTGTGGTAGCAAGCAGACACATTTTCAGCCTGTTGTTTTAATGGCTCATTTGAGTTTCTTATTTGTGAGATGGATAGAGGTCGGAGTGCGGGGGCACTGGAGGGTAGTGGGCAGCCTGTTGTGAAATGTGATCTTCAGTGGCGGGGGGAGAGCATTCAGAGGCCCGCTTTCATGTGCTGGGAATCACGCAGTTCCACTTTCACACTTTTTATCTAGCATCACCTGCACCCATGTAAACCACGTAGGAAGGTGGAAGGACACAGAGAATCCCCCGAGCCAGGAAGTCCCGCCACTTCCTGTGCTACCACCCCCTTTGACACAACTCCACTCTCAGCAGCCAGATGAAACAGCAACCGAGGACCGGACCAAGATGGCCGCCGAAGGCGTCAGGACAAGGGACCCGGCCCTGAGAACTGAATTCCATAGATGGTGGGTTACACACATGAAGCATCTATGGACTCAGTTCTTTTTGCCCGGCGCTCACAGCCACCGCAGCACCAGCACGACTCAAGAAGGTGGTCACATGATCACAGAGCACAGACTGCACCAGCAGAACCTGCATTCATGTACGGACACCAGGCGTCTGTGAGACAAATGATCTTCCCACTCAGTTATTGATAAATGAAACTGCAGGGTGGGTGGGTGTGTGTGTGTGTGGGGGGGTGCTTTTCTGCTGCTTATTGGGTCTGTCAGCAGACTCCCTGAGGTTTAGCAGAATGCGAATCCAAGTTCAGCCAATCAGGGAAATGGAAGTGCTAGACGGGAGACTGAACCGTCATGGGACAACCGTTTATGACATTGCGTCTGATTGGTCCATGATGCCTTTCTCAGTTACACCTGAATAAAACGTGTGGATTTTTGAGTCCATGCTTTGCTGCCTGTTTCTCTTCTTTTTTCCATGCATGAAAATCACACGGGGATTAAATTATATATCACTAACAGCCGTTAGAAGAACTCATGCTGACAAGGGAAAAGTCCCTATTCGGAAATCAATGTTGAGAAATCAATGTTGACAGATTGCGCCTTAAAAATAATACAGTTGATTAGTGCAGACATCAGATGTGTCTTCTTTTGTCTGTTTGCAGCCCTTACGGCATTGAAGGCATTTTTACTTTTTACTGTACCGCCATATTGCCATCGCAGCCCGACCTCCTCTTTTACAGACTCGCTCGATTAGTCCCTGTGAATGCAAACGGGATGCAGATTGCAAGGATGCTCATGAATCATCGGCAGATGCGGGTCATGCCACGTGCTTGTGTGGCAGATTGTCTGTGCAGCTGCAGGAAGACAGTGCGACTTTTCTGAATGAGCTTAAATGAGGCCGCTGGCTCCTTTGCGATAGGGACGTCGCAAAAGCACCTATCCTGACTGGGCAGATGCACTTTCCGGTCTCCTTCACCCCATTTCAGAGCCCTTCCATCGACTAATGGGGGACTTTGAACCAAGGATGTAAGTTTGGTTTTAGCACAGGCAGGGACCAAACCAGCTTCGAACCCCCCGCCATAAAATTGGTAGGAACATGTCTCTACTGTCCATACTATATTAGAGTTGGGTAATTCAGACCCAGAGAGTAAAAGTCCAGACCAAAATTTTGTTTCAACCATCCAGTTCAGCATAGTCACAGTCAGAGTACTCAACTGGTTGGTTGAAACAAAATCCCAGTCTGGACTTTTACTCTCTGGAGCTGAATTACTATATCTATGCTCTTGTTTTGACCCGGTGTATATCCGTGGTGGGGACACTGCAACAATACCTCTCCCCTACTGTCCCCCAGCACAGAGCCCTCCTACTTTCATTCCAGCCATTAAAGTGCCTGATCCATAACCAGCTCCATTGTGAAACCACCTCGGCATTAATGACCAATCCCGTTTATAACAAAAATGTCACTTGAAATAACTGGTGTATTCACAAATAATGTGCTAAAGGCAGGTTGGTCCTTGCCTTGACGTTATCATACATCCTATTGGACAGTTTCTCCCTCTAATCAGCATCTAATTGGCTTAGGTGGTAAAAGAAGGATTACACCAACTGTTTTTTACTGAGACAAGCATTAAAAGATAAGATGAATGCAATGTCATCTACTTCCAGAACTCTTTCGGAGACAAAAAATCCCATAATCACCTGGAGTGACCTAAATCTAGCAAATCTGGCAAGTATTTCAGGAAATTATTTTAAGCCAGTCAGAGGAATGTCAAACCATGTGATCATTCCCTTTAAGTTCGTACAGTATAGCGCAGTGCCGGTTTCACTCCAACCAACTGTTTTCTTGATTTTTGTCAACCATTAATCAAGGTCAATCTACTGCACTATTAACTGATTGTGTGCCAGACTGAAAACTGCCCTGTTTAGAGTCCAAGCATCGGGGGGGATTAAGATGCATCACAGTCAGGTTTGAAATCTAGTGGTTTGGTCGTTGTGGGCAAAAACAAGAAAAATCATTACATTACAGAGCATTCACATTATGTACAAATGTAATGCATAAAGCTTAATAGATGGAGTCCATCATTACTTGCACATAATACGGATAAAATGACAAGAAATGGCGACATCAGCCTCTTCTAACCAAGCAGCGATAAACGCTGGGGAGGGCAGAGCGGCTTCTCTGAATAACACCTGATTATAATGTGCAGTTAGCAAAAGAGACATTTGTGGCGGCCGATTGGCCCCTTCCAGCCCTACTGCTCACCTGCCTCTATATCCAGATACAAGTCGGAACATCATTTTATAGTCCGGTTCGGTTCAACGGGCTGCCATAATGACAAAGAGTACATCTTCTCTTGGACATGGTGTCATGCACTGGGCACAAAACAGGCCGTCAGATTAACCTTTAGCAAATGCCAAACACATCTGCCCTGTGCATAGAAAAAAGGTCTCCTTTGGGTTAAAAAAAAAACTTGTGGCTTTTTTCTCATCTTCAAGCAACTTTCGCTGTTACTGGGTTTGATACTTTCCATCCACTTAACGCGTACTTCACCGAGTAACCAGACTGTCAACCCAACTAAAGATTTTTTGTTCCAAGAATGTTTATCGAACGTTATGAATAAGCTATGAAAACATTCGAAGTGTTGAATTTTCCTGACGTTCCCAGAACATTATCCCACTATATCACAACTACTAGGCCTACTATGAGTAAGGTAGGCCTACTACAAGTAAGGTAGGCCTACTATGAGTAAGGTCTAATATAAAACCAAATCGAAGGGCTGGTAGGGCAGCACACCAAACCTCACACCTCTAACATTGTGAGTTCACAGTGTACATATATGGCACCATTATAAAATAATAGATTATAAAGCAATATTTATATTAATGATAAAATAATATTTAAATAATTAATTCAGTTAGTGGAGAAACTTAACACAGACTGGCAGGGGCGCCTCTTAGGAAAGGTTGTCCGACAAGATATCAATAACTTTTGGAGAACACAAGAAAATTTGTCTTAGTTTTTATTGTTACTGTGCATTTGCATATGTTCCAATGCTTAATTGTGATTTTTTTTCTGAGCAAATATAAACTTGCTACCCAGATAATTTCTGATACTACACTTGCACCCCTGTTTAAAAGTACACAAAAGGACTTTACAAGAGTGTTTTGGTCATAAGTTCAAATATTTAGCCACGATCACAACTGCTAGTTTTCCATATGGATGGGTGTATATCCACGGTATACCGTAATTTATATAATATATGCTGCCCTTAATAAATAGACTTAATAACCTCTGTGGTGTTTAGAGTTTTTTAATAAATAAATCGCCAAACACGTGCAGACATTGGTACCTGTTAAGGGAAATTTGAAATACTGTATTTTCGATGTTTGTTACTAATTATTAATAATTTTGGTGGTACATTGAAACTGCAAACCTTAACAGAATATAGAGGGCATGTGACATTTTATGCATGGTATCAATTCTCTGATCTACTGTTTATCTGACGGTCCTGAGGAGATCGGCACGAGGAGGGCACGGAGAAGCCGAAGAGGACAAAACACAGAGCGTCGTAGGTTAATAACTGGGTGACTGAAACTGTAAAGGACCTTTTTTCCATCAAGATAACAGCAACATTTCCCTATTTTAGATACAGCCTACAATGGTCATCAGAAACACCTGCGGTCGAAAAGTGAACCTATAAATAAAAACGAAAGAATGATAGAGCATGCTGGCATATTTCCCTCGGCGTAACAGCTTTTTCATTTCTCCTCTGAGCTCTCGGAACGTCATTGCGAATTTCCTCTAACGGCCACGTGGGGCTGACCGCTCTCACGCTCTGGAGCAGATTAAACTATGCAGACCGTTGTACGATGAAATTCCGGCCAATATTACCGTAAGAGAAGCTATACATCGGCTTCTGGTGTCCGAATATAGCATTTATAGATGCTGTAGAGCTGTATTGATAAATATACTTACTAAAGCAAAACGCTTCTGTTTCATAAGCACGTCCCCTGGTTAGTAACACTTGGGTAAGCATTTCCATCATCCTCATCATTCTGTATCTCTACAGAAAGCTACTACATCTATTTTGTTCTGTTTTAGTTCTAGCAGGTCTTTTGCATCGATGTGTTTAGCAGACAATTTTATCAAAAGAGAGATATAACTGAAAGAGAAGGTTCAGCTGTCCCCTGGGGTTAAGGAGCTTGTTTCGGGGGCCCAACTCTGACATCATTCCATGGGGTTTCAACCCACACCCTTCTGATTACAGACACAGAGACTTCACCCAGAGAGCCAAACACCAGCAATTGGCCATTGAATCGTGCATGAAGTGGATCCATGACAGAAGACACAGGACAAACCCTGTTGGCAAAGAGGCACGTGGTTGCATTTCAAAAATCACCGGCAGGGATAGATACAACACCCCTGTGACCCAGTCTGAACAGGACCCACGTGTCACGATTTTCACAAAGCAAGACTTTGCTGCATGACTGCCACTCAGAAACCACCTGCACCAGAGGCCGGCGCACCCAGACACATAACCCGGCGTAAACATACGGCCTGCTGAATCGCCTTTTACACCTTCAGACAGACTTATGTTTGGACGAAGCAGAAAGATGCCTTCAACTCACATGTCTGTTGCCGGCTGTTAAACATTGTTGAGAATCCATTCAGGAATGGCAGATATGATGAGGTTTGATTTCCCTCTGAAGATTAATAAAGTACAGTTAGTCCTGCTACAATGCAGCTAATGCATTCCTGAAAAACCTTATGCTCACTAAAATCGCGTAGCCTACTAAAATACACATATCCAATATGGAAAATGGGGTTAGGCGAACAGGACTTCAATACTTGATGACTTACACCAACAAAATGAATTAAATAATGAAAACAGTGATGCCAGGGGCCCTTAATGTAATTATATTAATTTTAAATAGGAAATAATAACGCATTAATAAATTATATCATAAACATCTCCCATGGGTCTTATGAGAATTGCCTAGTATCCGCTTCAGCTGAACGTGCCGAACTCGCTAACTTGTTGATTGCCGACAGCTGGAAGTAGGGCACCATCTTGTGGGGTCAGAAAATGCAGCAAATAGTTCATGAAGCATCATTAGTCGGGCGCAATAAGCCGCAGCCACTGTGCGGTCGGGCACGGACACAAATACAGCGGATTACGCAGGCGGAGAGGCACTGCACGGAGGACAACATGGCTACACACAGTCCACGAAAAGCAAATGTGAATGAATTTAAAAACGATGCTGTGTTTTTATATGATATTTTTAGATTTTTAGAATCTAAGACTTGCAATTTGTAGAGGTACATAAAGTCCTATTCTTTTAGATGTAAGAGCTGTTTTTGCCTGCAACTAATGTTTCTCGCTAACAGGATATCGCTTTGTAGTTTGCGACTTTCTTCATTAGGTTTGCTGTGCATGGCCATATAACAACCATGACAGTATATGGCCGTTTTACAGGACTAGCTGCACCCTGTGTTGCAAACACCATTCCAAGATGATAATGAACAGCATAGTGCTTCTGTGGTTTCCTCAGTCACCAGATCCGGAGATCGATGAACTTCTAGTCGAAGTTCTGGAGTGCAGAACACAAAGCTGTGCTGGTCAACCCATTAAGTGACATAGACAGCCACCTCGGACGCCATTTTCTGAGGGGGCGCCAGCTTAGCAAGCCAATTTCACTTTGTCTCAGACAGGGGGCGCCAGTGAAGCTTGCCTACAGAACCATATGGGCTTCGACCATACACCATATTTCTTCACATAGACATGAAGTTCGGCCCAACATCCCATTACGCCCAGTTCGGGACTGGTATGACAGCATTACGTAAACTCGAACTGTCCAGAAGGCAAAGCGCGGACCTACTCTTCCTCGGCTCCGTTACAATAATAGGCCTATATTGTTAGCAGTTCCCTTCAATTTTCTCCCCCTCTTCGCTGTGTTTTGTCTATGTACACATACAGACCTTCCTTTTGCTTGAATTACCTGCACAATAAATACATAGCGCACAGTTATAACATATTGCCTGCTAAAATATCAACCCGTATATCTTCCATAACTGTTTACCCAGTGTTTATTACATAGATGTGTATATGTAAACAGAGGTATAATGGTGCTGGTTTTAAGTTACTGCTGCCATGTTGATCGACTCTGTTCCGCTGACATCTTTTGAGAAGAGACAACGGGGAAATAGTGAAGAAAGCGGAACGGCGACTTCGAGCGCGGGGGTGGTAAAAGCACGGCGGTGCCGACGGCGCACGGACTGCAGGTGGCGCTGAGGCTGCGGACTTCGGGCGGCCGAGAGCCCCGGCGTGCGCGTGGAGGGACGGGGCGTGGCCGGGTGTCTGGTGACGCGATTAAATTTCCTGGCTCTGTGGGGCCTCTTTATTACCGGCGAAGGTGTGTGAGTGTGTGTGCGTGCGTGTGTGTGTGTGTGTGCAGCGGGGAGGCTGCGCATCGGCACGTTTTCCGGGGGCGCCGTCCGCCGCCGATCAACAGTTTGCGTGGACCGTTCGTCGACATGGTGAGCGATAAAAACGGTGATCAGGGGTCGCAGGGGCGGGGAAAAGCGGTGGTAAGCTGTCTGGTTATAGTAAGTTAGCGGGGTAGCTAGATATTGTAAATTACAACGAAAAACCGAGGCATATTTAAGCAGAACCGAAGGTTTCCATTGATGCTTTTTTTAATTGTGCCCTTTGGACGGCGATGGCCACGTAAAAGAGGAGGAAGGAGGGAGGCATAAGGAAAATCGTGAGTAATATTACTGGTTAGCGCCTGCTGGCTAACCAGCTATAACCAGCTAGTCGGTAACGATCTCTGAACTGGGACGTGGGGGACCTGTGGCAGCCCCCGGGAAGCGTTTATTTAAAGTGTGGCACCTTACCGGCGTAATATAAGATCATGATGTATAAGTTCAGTAATAAGCGGAAACAACGTAACATTAAGTGACGTCCAAAAATATACAGTAAATGTATCGTGGGTGGAAACGTAGTCTAGTGTGATGTTTGGGTCGGATGGGAGTTAGAATACGCTGATACACGATGAAAACGGAGCTGTGGATATTAGTATTACAGTGGCCAGGCGGGGCGGGCTTCTCTAAGTCTAAATGGTTCATTTTCCTCCCGCTGAAAAATAAAAGCGACCTTTGAGAAGTTTGTCCGAAAAGTGAACGCGGTCCTGTGCCTTATAAACAACGAAGTGGTCTCCATGGTCAGTCTCTATGCTAAATATCACTGGCTGCAGGCGGTCTGTGTTTGTACCCGAAAGCCTCACAGGATGTCATTGTCAGGATTTCCAGCCTATTCTGGGATCATTGCCTTAGTTTCTGTCGGACTCCTTTGACATTTTAGCAGCTTAAATTCACGCCCTGAACACCAGCGACATCGTTTGAACGTTGACAACTTGGCTTTGGTAAAGGTTTAATATTTCCGCGGATTATAGTAATAATTAGACTTATAGTTGAATTACTACAAAGATATTTACTGTGCATCGCAGAAATGTCATTGTCTAAGCGGAAGCGCTGCAGTACGGCGGACCAGGGGTGTGTGAGAATTTCTTTTAACTTTGTAATCTTACTTATCTAGATGGTTTATACTTTCTTTTTTATTTTAAAGTACCTTGTTTAAGGGCTTTAATCGCTACAGCCTTACTTCTCATGCTGGTTCCTTTTTACACTGTTTCTTATCTGTTCCCAGTTTCATGTTGTGTTACCATTTTTTCCACTTCTGAACATGTTTGGATAGGAAATCTTTCAGGTCGATAGGAGAAACGGTTGCTTTGGAGGGGGGATATTTTTCTTCCCTACCAGACTGCGCTCAGGCACCAATATCGTGTTAGTTTTATTGGGAATGAGCCAATGTCTGGGACGTAAACCAGCAACCTTGTGACAACTGGGAAATCATGCAGGCCACGCCTGGGTCTGTCTGCGCCCTTATGCATCAGGGACCCAATAGTGAGAGTGAGTGTGTGTCCGGATGTGGGAGTGGGTTTACACACATCAGATCAGGACAGGTGACATCAGATCAGATCCCCAACAGAGCTGCCTCTCATCACCTGTCTCCTATCAGGTGACAGACAATATGGGTGGTTCTTTATACAGTCTGGGCAATGGGGGGAGGGGGGTTCCAGAGGGAGGGGCTCATGGAGAAGCAAAAGCAGCTGCTTCAGACAGCGGGACGTCCAGCCTGACACACTGTGGTTGGATTGGGTGGGTATGTGTGCTGGCCTCTCCGCTCACCTTGGAGTACCTCCTTGGTAACCATGGCAGCGGTGCCTGACAATGGGCCGAATGTCACTGTTCAAGTGCCGCCATGAATAGACCTGGAGGTTTTTATTTGGACAGTGAGCTGGGCTGGGATGGGGGGTGGATTGGGGGCAGGCAGTCAGCAGGCTGTGTCTTCTAACTGACCACGCCTGTCCTCTCATTCACCCAGACTGTGTGGAGAGCTTTTCTAGAAGTTTCCCATGATAGACATCCGTGAGAGTCCTTATGTATACTCCACGCTCCAGTGACATGGTACCCGGAGATAGAAACTCCTGTGTGTGTGTGTGTGTGTGTGTGTGTGTCTCCAAGGTGTTTACTCTGGTAGGGTGTGTAAAATAAACCACCTATTTCTGGTCAACTTACTCAAACACTCAGGACTGGGAATGAATTGTTAAGGATCCTGGAAGCTGATGTCTCAGAGCTGCCCCCTCCATGCCAGGGACTGTGATTTAGGGTTAAGTTCAGCTTAACGATTAATGACTTGGCTCAGTTGTGATGGAGATGGGGGGGGGGCTGATCCTGAGAAAATGGCCTGGCCTCCTCCTACCCCGGGATTCACTTTAGCTGATGTCGGCTCTCCTGTTTGTTTTGCTGTATGTGCCCAGTTTGAGTGCTTGTATGCTTAATTACTTTCTTCAAACAAGAAGTGATGTCATCAGTTTGTTTAATTGGGTTTCCTCTGGTATTGTTGCTTTCCTCTGGCATAGTGTTTCAGTGATGTTTCTAAGAGGCAAAGTAATTATTTGGTTCGTACTGCACAGGTGTTTCCTGAGGTATGAGGGGCGTCAGCCTCTGTGAAATCGGCACAGTTGCACGACACTGTATCTGTTTCTTAGCTTTCGCTGTTCTGTGTCTCCTCTCCCACAGAGGCAGGACCGGGTCTGACCCGGCATAGGCAGCTTCTCCAGGATGGCTACGGCTCGGCCGAGGGGCTGAACGGGCCTGGCAGCGGTGGCCAATGAGCATGGGCGAGTGGACGGGGGGCCCCAGCTGGCCCAGGGTCCCCACGGCAGTGCTCTACGGTTCCCTGTCGCTCTTCGTCTCCATCCTGCACAATGTATTCCTCCTGTACTATGTGGAGACTTTCGTGTCCATCTACAAGATCGACAAGATCTCCTTCTGGGTGGGAGAGGTGAGGACCCTGACATTCTCCCCTCACCAGTTCCATGGCAGGCTTGTGGGAGTTTTACTTGCAGAAAAATGTATTGGTTCAGAGTGATAACCAGTCAGATTGTAGAGGAGGTGGGTCCAAGACATCTGATTGGTTGATCTGACATCTGACCAAGATCTGATTGGTTCAAAAAGATAACCAATCATTTTTCATTCTCCCTTCAGAACATTTTTGCGTAAGTAAAACTCCCATGAGCCTATGGCAGCGCTTTAACACGAGATGCCCCCCCTCCCTTTTCCCTCCTTGCCAGACTGTGTTCCTGATCTGGAACAGCCTGAATGACCCCCTCTTCGGCTGGTTCAGTGACCGCTCCTTCCTCGGCTCGCAGGAGTAAGCTCTCTCACGGCCTCTCCCGCCTTCCGTGCTGTCGGCTGTGTAAATAGACGCGGCGTGCGGTAGAGGCAGTAACGGCATGAATGGCGACCGCCTGAGATTCCAGCAGGAGGTAGAGGCTGGAGGGGGCAGAGTGGTGATATGCAGGGGGTGGGAGTTCAGCTGCAGTGCAGGGGTGTCCGTCGCTCTTGGAAAGTTTGCTCTTCAAGGTCCTGAGTGACACCTAAACTGGGCCCGTATCCCCTGCTCTCTGCTGCCTCCTGTAGGTCAGGCACCCAGCTCACCTCCCCTGAGGTGGTTCTGAAGAGGGTGCAGGCCCTGTCCCGGAGCGGACCCCTGTTTGCGCTCTCCTTCCTGGCCTTCTGGGTGGCATGGGCCCCCCCGGCACTGCAGTTCCTTGCCTGCCTCTGTCTGTACGACGGCTTCCTGACTGCAGTGGACCTGAACCACAATGCGCTGCTGGCTGACCTGGCCGTGTCAGCGGCCGACCGCACGCGCCTAAACTTCCACGGCTCGCTCTTCAGCGCCCTGGGCTCACTCTCAGTCTTCCTGTCTCATGGCTTCTGGGACAAGGCGGACCTGTTCCCCTTCCGGCTCTTCTGTGTGGTTCTGGCCAGCATGTCGGCGCTGGGTTTCACGGTTGTCTCCCACCTGCTCCGACGCCGCTTCCAGAGTGGGGCCCGGGCGCAGTGGAGCGAGGCAGAGGCCCTGAAGGAGTATGTAGGACTCGTCACATGACCAGTCACATGGGGAGGGGGGGTGTGTCCACGTGGCTTTGAATGACAGGCCTGTGCATGTTCCTGCTGTCCCACTCAGGCTGTGTGTGGATGCTGCCCCTCTGACCCGGGACAAGCCCGTCACCCTGGGCCACTACCTAAGGCAGCTGTCCAGGCACAGGAACTTCCTGTGGTTCGTGTCCATGAACCTGGTTCAGGTGTGTTGCCATGGTGACGCTATCAGGGTGGTGTTGAGTCACATGTTCCAGCCTCAAATGACACTATAATTATACCAAAGCTATAGACCTTGTCCTGTGTTGCCTAGAAACATTTTTTAACTGTTTATGGTTAGTTTAAGAAAGCTGTACAAAATTGCACGCCTGTCTAATTGCCTGTCCCAGTGGGATGAGGCTGGTGTTTAGTTTGGAATCTCCCTTCCCTCACCTTTCGCTCTCGTCCCCCCCCCCCCCTTCAGGTGTTCCACTGCCACTTTAACAGTAACTTCTTCCCTCTGTTCCTGGAGCACCTCCTTTCAGACAAGATCTCTGCCTCCACCAGTTCCTTCTTGCTGGGTAAGAATTCCTTCGTTCTTGTGGGTTCCTGGAGGTGCCTCGGGGTTAGATAACTGGGCCTTCATGGAGGTGCTCCAGACATTTTGTATCCTGGTGGGGAGAACCAGGGGGCTGGGCTTCTCTCCAGCTGAGCAGTACAGTGCCGCCTTGGGGGATGAGAGAGACTCCCTGAACTGTCCACACACACACACACCAGGGTGCAGATCCCAAGAAAGAGAATGGAGGGGGCCTTTTTTCTCTACATTATCTCTGACTATGGAGGTACATTTCAGTTGTTTGAAAGGTGCTATATAAATAAATTTTGATTGGTCGGTTGATTGATTGATGTGCTCCACCCCCTGTGCCGACAGGGATCTCGTACATCGCCCCCCACATCAACAACCTGTACTTCCTGACGTTGTGCCGGCGATTCGGGGTCTACAGCGTCATCCGCTGGCTCTTCGTCCTCAAGCTGGCCTTGAGCGCCGTCATGCTGCTGGCCGGCACCGACCACGTCTACCTGCTGTGCCTCTTCATCGCCAGGTGAGGCGCCGTCCTTCCGGCCCGGCTCCTCACGCATTGGCTGGCCGGGCGTCTCCGTGGTGCGTTCGGAGCTCCTGTGGACTGGTACGGCACTGCAGTAAGGTCCAGTCAAACTGCTGTAAATTCACAATATGCGGGCATGGTGTGACACGAAATCGCGGTTGTCCAAGACTTCCAAAACGACTTTACACAGAAGACAACACAAGACGTGCAAAACAGTAATTAACAAATAAACACGCGAATGTGCTGCACGCAGTGAGGCTTTTGATGAGGCCTGCGCAGTGGCTTTGTACATTTTCTGCTTAGAGACAGCTTGCAGTGAAAGAAGAATGTTTAAAAAAGTGTATAGAGTCCATTTCTTACGCAAAGGTGAAGAAAATGTTCTCTGCTGTGAGAAATCCCCTCACTTGGCAAAGCCCCCCTAGTACAAGCTTCAGCATGGGATATTCGGGGGGGGGGACCACAGGGACACTGATGTGAAACAGACTGAATCTGGGGTCTGAGGACTGTAGCTAAGGTGGGAGGGGGGCCTGAAGGCTGGTTGGTGCCTGACAGGCGGCGGGGGAGTATCTGGCACATTGAGTGTAATGAACTCCTCCTGTGTCCCAAAAGCTAAGGAGAGGGTGGTCTGTCCCGTGGTCTGTCCCGCAGTAACCGCGTCTTCACGGAGGGAACCTGCAAGCTGCTCAACCTGGTGGTGACAGACCTGGTGGACGAGGACCTGGTCCTGAACCGACGGCAGCAGGCCGCCTCGGCACTGCTCTTTGGAATGGTGGCGCTGGTCACCAAACCGGGCCAGACCTTTGCTCCGCTCGCGGGGACCTGGCTGCTCTGCTTGTACACAGGTCAGTGGAGTGTGTGTGAAGGGGCGGAGCTAAAGCCACAGACCTCATTTGTCGGTGGAGTCTATGCAGTATAAGAGTCCTCTTTCAGTCCATCGTAAAAGCCCTGCAGATGGTAGTAATTAGACTGAAACGATGGATCCAAATCTATTTTAATTGTTTTGTCCATTCCCCGCCCCCCGCCTTCCCAGCTGACAGTCGTGTTCAGAGGTTTGTGCCCATAGAACCTCAGACGTCCGTCTTCCATGGGGAGCCCTGCCCCGGCCCGTCTGACAGCCCGGCTGTGTTCTCGCGCAAGCCGCCCGTCTGACAGCCTGGCTGTGTTCTCGCGCAAGCCGCCCGTCTGACAGCCCGGCTGTGTTCTCGCGCAAGCCGCCCGTCTGACAGCCCGGCTGTGTTCTCGCGCAAGCCGCCCGTCTTTCTTCCCCAAGTTAAAAGCTGCAGGGCTTAAGTTCTGCGACCGCAGTCAGTGTCACGTAATGCCGGTGCTCAGAAGATGGAGACGGAAGGGAAAAGGGGGGGCCGGTTCGGATATCTGCCTCTACTAAGACCGCTCCTAATGCACAGGGTGGGTCCCTGCATTGCGGTACCCTGAGGGATGTCATGACCAGTGCCAACATGGGTTCTGCTCCCATCTTCATGGCGAAGCCCTTTCAGCTCTAATGCATTTCTAGAGGATATCACTAATTCAGTTCTAACTACTTAGAATGCAGATTCTTTATCAGACATTCAGTTGTAGCTAGTTATAATGCGTCTTTCCGAGATCAGAAATTTGACTTTAACTAGTCAAAATTGATACCAGAAATTCTATATTAACTAGTTGAAAATCCAATTTCTGATACTAGGAATTTGTTTGTAACTAGTAACGATTCAATTTGAATTCCTGATATCAATAAATCAGCATTTTTAACTAGTTCAAATTCCAGCTCATTGAAATTAATGAGAAAACGTTCTGAATATCACTTGCAAAATTAGAATTTCCGATATGAAGACCCGGCGTTTTAACTAGCTACGACTGAATTTTTGATATCAAGAATCTGCATTCTAACTAATTAGAAATGAATTTGTGATATCCTCTAGAAGTGAGGTAATGCTAAAACGGCTTGCCGTACGTCTTCCCCTCTCATTCACCGTGGCACCTTGCTTTCCTCCCAGGCTACGACATTTTCGAGCGTGACCCCATGCAGGATGCCGTAGCTGTACGGGCCGCGCCCAGCCCAGGGGCAGAGGTCACGGTCAAAGTGGCACTCCGCCAGGGCTGCTTCTACCTGCTGGTGCTGGTGCCCATCACCTGCGCCCTGCTGCAGCTGCTAGCCTGGTCCCGCTTCACACTGCACGGCCGGCGGCTGCAGACCGTCAAGGCTCTCCGTCAGGACCCGCAGAACTGCCGCCCTATGGATGTCAAGGCTGTGTGAGCGCCACCCTTGTGGCCGGAAGGTGAATAAGTTAAGAAGCTGGTGAGGGGGATTGAGCTTCCTAAGAGATTGGTGACTGAAATGGGATAGTAGCCTTCCACGGAGAAACAATTCTGCCACAACACCCTCTCTGACTCCCCTAATGGATATCCTGCAGGGTGGTGTGGCTAAGGAACGGTAAACCTCTGTTTTTTTAACTTTTAAACCAACATACAGAACAGTATTTATGAGACATTCCAGGCATTTTTGCCCAAGTACAACCAACCAACTGGTCGGTGGGTGCATTGCATTCTCACCCTACTCTAAAACTAGCACCTGGGCTACATTTGGTTTTTCTGCGCTATTGGAGCAGAAGCATGTCATCGTGTTGGAGTACAGTTGTCATTTTGATTGCTATTGCCAAAAATTGTATGATTTCATGTTTCATGATTTAAAAACTTAAATTGTGTGGAATTTTATACAGATTTAGGAAAATATTTTCTTAATATTTTGAAGGTAATGACTGAACTGAGGAAAGAAGGATAGACTTCATACATTACTTACCTCCACAAACCTCAACTGTTTTTATGTTCTCTGCATGTGTGCGTGTGATCACATGGATGCCAGTAAAGTTCTCTTTAAATTGTGGTTTTAGGGGCGGCGGTTAAAATAACAAACCTGTGTGGTAATGACATTCCTCACCTAGTGGACATCTCCAAGTCTGCTTCACTGCCGTTCATTTATGCCTGTAACCGATCAGGGTCGATCCAGGTGTTTTATAATGTCTGTGAGTTTTAAAATGGAAAATTTTGCAAATGTATATTTTTACGAACTAACCCTGCCCGATGTTTTGCAGTGACGTAAAATATCTACGCAGACATCCGAAGACACGTAAAACGTTTTAAGCGTCGCTTTTCAGCATCAGGTTTACCAGTCCACGTCCACAATTTGATACTGAGCGATAAAATCTGTCCAATGTGCCACCCGTCTTACGATTTTAATGCTAATAAAAAAATAATACTGTACCTCATTACCTGTGATATTTTTTTTTATTATTTTATTATTCTTCTGACTTGGTATGTTGATTATAATGATGCATTTATGCTTATTGTGAAGGTCTTTATTGGGTGGAAATTACTTTGACAAACGAGCTTGGCTATGATTGAGAATAACCGTTTCTGGGATCCAAGAGATTTATTTGTTTTTTTTCCTGCTTTCATAGTGCTTAAAACAAGAATGATGGGCGAGTTCTCTTTAAATGTACGATGTCCAGGCTTATATCAGATGCAAACAGAAATCACCCATTTTCCAGTCCTTGATTCCAGTCCTTAGTCCAAATGGACACTTTTGACTATTTCCCCCAGGGACGTGCTAACTTTCTGACATGAAAATGCAGGTAATAAGGTGACAGATTCCTTTGGGAAGCTGAGGAAATATGCCACTTCCAGGAAAAGTACTGAGGAGAAGACTAACAGCGCTTTGTCATACACTTGTGTTTGACCATTTCATGCACATCAAGGACAAAGATTGTGATTATTTCATGAGAAATGTGAACTTAAATTGTATCTATGTTCAGCTCAGAGCTTTCTAATTAGTTCAAGCTACGTGTAATTTCTATGAAAACAAACTATGAATGTCATTCGCACAAAACATGATAATCATACATCTATTTCATTGCCTTTGAAAAAAACAAGGAGTAAACTTCACAAGTGGCGTCTTCCTCTCCTGTCGTGAAACAGCACAAACGTTGCCGGAACTGTAATTCCTGGACCGATGGCCCCACCTTATGGAAGATAGTTACTTTAGCTTTGCAACTGGCGTCTTTCCTATGTCCTACAAATACAGGATTTTTCACATAATAAAATGAAGATTAATTTTCAGATAATTTTTCATTGAAATCGCAATGATTTATATGTGAATCCACAATAAGGACAGTCATTAGAAGGGGAGGTATTTTCCTTTCATCACAGTCTGATGTGTTTTTCTCATGAATTGACATTGACACTGGGTATTTAAGCAGGCTTTCTGTTGTATGTCACATTTAAATCCCATAGCACATGTCAATTTAAGAAGTTGGAAATCCTCAGCTTTACAGGAGCAAA
The DNA here is from genome assembly GCA_025773925.1 of Cryptomyrus ogoouensis. Classification (NCBI taxonomy): domain Eukaryota; kingdom Metazoa; phylum Chordata; class Actinopteri; order Osteoglossiformes; family Mormyridae; genus Cryptomyrus; species Cryptomyrus ogoouensis. The sequence goes on from JAOYFF010000042.1 coordinate 2,526,850, forward strand.
CTGCTTTGTCCTCAGGATTCACAGAGCAGGTCCAACAAAGACCTCAGATGTGAGGTTGCTATGGTTACACACAAAGGAAAACAAACAGCATGGCAGAGTGTGAGGGAAGTATCAGTACCAGATTAAACTTGGTTTCCATAGGAACCTGAGGGGATGCGGCACAAATGGGTATCACAGCCTTTCTTCTTAGGATAGAAAGGAGGATTTTAAAAAATGGTTTAAGATTTCCTGTTTCATGTGCCCCAGTGTCCCCGACCAGGATAAGCTGATAGAAGACGAATGGATATTTCATGTATGAAATGCTGCTTCAGGTTAACCTCATGACACCTTTATGATTCAACCATTAAAATACTACTACAAAGATCCCACGCTGCGTATTGTAATAAGGAAAAAGCCCACGTAGTCCAAACAAACAATCAAATGCGTTTCCATTGGGCTCAGATCTCTTTAACCAGTGACGGAAATAGAATTAAAAATAGATCTAAATAAAATAATCTACCCTCTCTTTTCCACTTAAAGTGGAATATGGTCTATTTCAAGAAGGCTATTTCATTTACTCGGTAATGCCACCTAACTTCTTAGAAAAAACAATGATCGTAATAACACGGCCATTGGGTGTAATAATCTAAACGCTAATACAAATTAATGTTACAATATATGGCCGCATCCACTGTTCTTTTCTGCCTTTACCAGCTTATCACTGAAGAGTGCTTACACAGGATTATTTTCAAGAACTCTGCACGTTCATGATTAAGAAGCGGAAAAATATTAAAATAATCCGCCGTCAAAGGGGGCCTCCACGTCCTGCCAGCGACTGACGGCTCGTTCATATCTGTGCTGGGCGTGTGGGAGGAGATGGACCGTCATCTGCAGAATGTAGATAATCCAAGAACAAATGAAAGCTGTTTGGAAAAACAGAACAAAACACTGAGCAACAGAATGACTGAAAGGCTGCAGGTCTAACGTTTATAGGTCATTCATTCACTAATACGATCGGGCCATTAGGCTAAGTAATGTGGACATTACTGGATGAGTGGGATGAAGTTTTCCATCTGAAAATCTGAGTTCAAACTGTCCCCCTTCCGTGTATCTGAAAACACTAAAGCGTTGGAAAAGAAATCTTTAAGCAGGCCTAATCAAATTTCTTACACAATGATAAGGAAATGCGACCGACGTCATTTCGTTACGTTATGCAGCGTCATTCTCTTCAGCTGCTCTAATAATTAAAAGAAATCACATTTTAGAGTTGGTCCGGCGTTCAAACCGGCCCCTTTTGCCCCGCTTCTCCTTTTTACCTAACTAAAGTTCTCCATGGCACTAGCAATAAAAAATACTACTCAAAAATCAAATAAAATCAAGACCGATAACTTGGACAAGTCAATTTTGCAATATTGTAAAATGGAAATAAAAAGATGAAAAATCACTCAGCAACGTGCGGTTCCGCTGAAAGGGAAGATTGATGAAGAATCCGTGGGCTGAGCGCAGACCTTCACTGCGCACATGGGCATCCGTGACTGACACCTGCGGCCACATCATGTCCCCTATGGAATGAGTAGAGGACAAAAAAGGTAAGAAACAACTTTTGTTGAATATATTATTTATATTCATCTACGGTACTTATAAGATGGCATATTTGTGGGTGTCGGTCCGAGTCCATCACGCAAGGCAGCTCCCACCTGTGCGAATCTTATTAAATAAAATCGGTGTTTGAGAGTTACGGCTGCGTAAAAGGCTATAACCAAAGTCTATAATTATCGCAATAGTACCCGTAACATGTCTTGGTGATCATGCCGGACATAGTTTAAGCGACGGAAATGTTAAATGTATGTAATCGTCTTGGAGTTGTTTTCAGAACGTTACTGGTAAAGCGCAGTGGTGGTAGGTGAGGAAGCGCGTTTCTTGTTTGTTCGTATGTGTGCTGCTCTGAGACCAAATGATAGCGTTTGATTGCTGCAGTCAGGATTTCCCGTGTCCATCAGCGAGCACTAGGCCTGCACAGCATGGCGTACCTAATCATTTCCCAAAAACAGCCTTTTTTGCCGAGGATCTAGGCCACAATTACATTTTGATATAATACAGTATTACCACGTTAAATGTGTAATGCAAACATTTTAAACACATTCTAGGGTGATAATGAAGAGTTGTTTCCTAATAATTTAGGCTTAGACACTCGCTGATAGGCCTACTCTTTTGGGAGTATGGGAACATGTAAACCGGCTGTGTTAAGAACATAAACTTACAAATGAGAGGAGGCCATTACGGCCCATCAAGCTTGTTTTGGGGAGAATTCAACTAATAGCTCAGAGTTGTTAAAAATCTTATCTAGCTCTGATTTAAAGAAACCCAAGGTTTCAGCTTGCGCCGCAACTAACATGAAGACTATTCCATACTCTAACACCGGGGTGTCAAACTTCAGTCCTGGGGGGCTGGAGCCCAGTGTAGCTTAGCTCTTTCCCTATTCCACCACAAATGATTTAGCTTATGAGTAATTAGCAGAAGGAGTTGAATCAGGTGTGTTAAATGAGTAAACCAAAAACTGTACAGGGCTCCGGCCCTCCAGTACTGGAGTTTGACACTCCTGTTCTAACCATGCTGTGTAAAGAAGGGCGTGGTTTAAATTGTGACGTGCAGGAATCTCCCGACAGCTCTTCTACTGCTTGCGTCTCCCCTTAAGTATTTTA
>JAOYFF010000042.1:2547040-2560342 GCA_025773925.1 Cryptomyrus ogoouensis
GTCTGTTTTAATACTGTCATACTCTCAGCCTGAGTACAGCTGTCTGTTTTAATACTGTCATACTCTCAGCCTGAGTATAGCTGTCTGTTTTAATACTGTCATACTCTCAGCCTGAGTATAGCTGTCTGTTTTAATACTGTCATACTCTCAGCCTGAGTATAGCTCCAGGTTGCTGACACACTGCTAAGAGGCAAAATAAGTAAGATAGGGTGTCACCGAGGGAGGAGAGTCACACAGCCCCCCAGGGTAAGAAACACCCCCCTTCTGCCTTTTTGTGGAAAGCGTGGTGACATCAGTATGCAGAAAGCACAGCCCCTGAGGACCGCACCCCCCACCCACGAGCGATGAGGCAGGGGAAGCTCCATGTCGCTTTCGTAGTGGGCGTGGCCAACACCATCGAGATACAAGTTGGAGCAGCTCTTGGGAGGTTCTTTGATGAATGGGCCCCAGCCTGCCCTCTCCTTACCCTGTGACATAGTTGGCCCTGGGCCAGGCTCGGTCGGGGGAGTGTCCTGAATTCCAGCCCACCACATCCCTTGCCGGACCGGAACCTCCTTGCTCCCAGGCTGGGTCACCCCTGATTGACTGCGACCTTTGCTGCGTGTGTCCACGACCTTCAGGCACGGCTGGCTGCCCTTGTCACATGACACCTTACTGGGGCTCCCCAGACTCCTAAATTCACCTGGTTACCTTGGTCTTTACTACTAATGCATCTGGTCCTTGGGGTATTTAGGGTGCATTTTAATTGGTTCCCGACTGACCCCTGACACCCCAGGTCATGTGAATCTGAACAAATCCCAGGCTGTGATGAAGCAAAACTTACAATGGCCCCCACTGAGACGTCTGCCCCCGCTGCAGCTCATATAACAGCTGCCTGTCATTCTGAGGCCTGTGTATAAGGTTCCTTAAGTATTACGCCACCTGGTGTCCAAGTGATGCACAAAAACAGTGCCTTATTTTTGACAACACACCCGTAATATATACAGATAATAAATGTAAACTGCTACAATTAAAGATTTGTTGACTTCGTGCTGCTCCCTGTGCTGGTGTGAAGGTCATTTCCGGCAGATGTCACTGAAGAAAGGGCCTTTTGTACCAGAAAGGTTTGTCTGTGGCTGGTCTCATCAGGGCTGGGACGCTGCTCGCTGATTTCCCGTGTGCTGTGTGAAGCCCTGGCCTGCCTGCCGTGTCTTGGCTATCTTCTCTTCCCAGGACTGACTTTGAAGGGGAATTCCGCATACTGTAATTAATTAATAAAAATCCCTTCTCGTTCCTTCCCGGGATGTAAATGAAATGGAACCTGGCAGGTTCACACAATCCCTGGCAGCCCATCTCCATAAATTTTATCCTCTGGACACAGAGGTTAAAGCGGAGGATCTGTTATTGTCGGTGGGAGAAATTCTGCTTTAAAACAAAGTTTTGTTTGCTGTGTGAGTAAAAGGCCCTTTAGGATAATTTCTGGCTATAATGCTATGTGAGCGCTGTTGTTTTTTGGCAGAATTCCTTGCTGACAAGCCAGGTCCCCTGTTGCCGCGTTTAGCGGGTCGCCGCTCTCTGGGATGGTGTTATCGATGGCTCGCACCACTGTGAACACGGAGAAAACACGCCAACTGCACACACTGCACCAGGGGCTGGAGTCCAGCCTGCAAACTCAGAGCAGTTTGACCACAGCAGTGCTGGGCCCCACCAAATATGGTTTTTAAAAAAACGTGCTTGTGTTTCGTGCTGCTCATGTTGGATGATGGTTAATATAAGGTTTGTTTGAGGTGGATCATGACCCAGTTTGTCATTTTTATGCGCGGATATTTTAGCTACGAGCCACAGCGTTGCTGGACTGGCCGTCGGACGTTTGCCTGCAAACTGCTGCCTCTCCGTCCGCCAGCTGGAAGGTGAGTGTGGGGAGGGAGGGGCCCCCCCTCACAGAAGGTGTCTCTGTACCCAGACCAGGCCGCTGTCCGGCGTCGCAGCCAAACCCGCGGGGCCACCGTGTGACACTGCCTCCGCTTGGTCCTCTTGTCTGAGAAACGCGAGCCGCGGCCCATTGACAGGGGGCCCTTGTTCTGGATACAAACTCGATGGGAGCTTTTGTGGAATTTTGCCTTCTCCCCCCCCATAGGCCCCAGTTTCATCTCCCCCCCCCAGGGACAGAGATGGCTGCAGCCATCACCATGGCAACAAGAGGTTGGCCCTGGCCCCACAGCCTGCCACCCTGTTATCTACAATGCTAATGCTAAGTTCGTACTTTAAAAATCGCCAGATCGCTGTACGGTTCACGCTACACAACTTGTCTTGCAATCGGGAGTCTTGAAGGCGTCGTGCTTTACACTCTACATGACTGATCAGTGATTGGGGGTCATAGACTACAAGATCTTTAACCAGGAGGAATCGCTGATGAGCCATTTTGCCTCACCCTGTGTCTTGCACTCTCATTGGCTGTAGCTCGTCGCCGCGCTCATTGCCAGTCGCTCTCATTGGCTGTAGCTCGTCGCCGCGCTCATTGCCAGTCGCTCTCATTGGCTGTAGCTCGTCGTCGCTCTCATTGGCTGTAGCTCGTCACCGCGCTCATTGCCAGTCGCTCTCATTGGCTGTAGCTCGTCGTCGCTCTCATTGGCTGTAGCTCGTCGCCGCACTCATTGCCAGTCGCTCTCATTGGCTGTAGCTCATTGCCGCGCTCATTGCCAGTCACAGCACCTTTCAGACCTACAGGATTTGGTGTTGCTGATAGGTCCAGATATTTAGGATGTTAGATACTTGATGGGCGTCTGCGATGCATCGGCAACTCTGTCGGGTCACATCGGAACGCAAAGTGAAGCACATATTGAGCACCGATTTGCCTCCCATCTGAGGTTTTTGTCGGCAATCTCCAAAAATTGTAATCAAGCAAAATATCAGGGCTAAAATCATGCAGCGTGAACTTAGGGTTATGCTAACTGTCCAGTGAACTGGAGCTCCAGGGGACCATAAGATGGGCCCAGAAGCTCAAATCCGTCAAGGTGGCCAGCAGAAAGGAAGCACTGAAACACAACCCCCCCAGGTCCCCCCGTTGCAGCGAGGCTCCATTTCACTGATGCTTATGCCCCAGTATGGACTGATGTGTGCTGCATTGTTTCGGCAATGTATAAAGATCATCTTAATGTGCAAAGTGCTTTCTGGGAGTTTGGCAGTCGAGTTATTTGCCTTTTTTATGATTTATTTTACCCTGTTCATCTAAAAAAAAAAATTCACAGGGATTCAGTATTTTAGGGTGATGAAGACTGGACTCATTTTTTTTTACTGCGCCTCTTTGGAGAATCCTTGGGTATCGCTGGTTTGACTTTGTATGGAATGAGCAGTTGCTAGAGGAGTCCCGAGTCCCGAATGAGGCACATTACCTGCACTGTGAGGGAGTGTCAGTTACTGCACTACAGCCATGTGGCGCGTTTCCCTGAGGGTGATCCGGCTCACAGGATCCTCATTGCTGAGGACCCAAGCGGCTGGACCAGGCCGAGGGGACGCCCACGTAACACCTGGCTGTGGCAGATGGATGGCCATTTCCGGAGGGTGGGACTGGACCATGTATCTGCCTGGGGGGTCGCTGGCCGGGATCCCGAGGAGTTTCGCTGTGTGGTGCGTGCGGCAAGGCGCTGCATCAGCCTCGTGCTCCCCAACCTGACCTGAATTTTAGGCAGCAGGTTCACCTGGAGGATGCTGAAGCTTTAGCTGCCTGCTGCTGGAAGGAGAGACCTTCCTGATTCACGCTGACATGTTTGAGAACCACTGTCTTCTGGCAGGACCTGCTCCTGCTTCTTGCATCAGACTTGGCCTTAAATCTAGGGAATGGGACACTGGGACTGTCCTACGGAGATGAACAGGATATGGCTTATAGGAGGTGCCATGTGACTCAGGTTGCTGTGCTTGTATTCGGAAGGTTGCTGGTTCAAAGCCTAGAGTCAGCAGAGTGATGTTGCCATTGGGCCTCTGTGCAAGGTGGACCCTGCTTTCTCATTTTAAAAAAGTCACTTTGGATAAAAGCCTCTGTCAAATTAAAAGGTAACACTTTATATTTATGAGAAATATGCTTTTTCGCATGTCCTTACTCACTACTGAAGGTTCGAGAGTGGCATGAGGATCTGAACCCACCGGGGTTCCACTGATGGATGGTCCCCCCCCCCATCACCTCCACTATCTCTCTGCCTGGAAAAGCCTGCCTCAGTTCATCTGAACGTCACCCCAGACAGGTCTGCAGCCCCTTGCCCCTGAGCTGCTGCTTTATCTCCTCATCTGACGCCTATGGCGTGGGCCTTAGTGGGGGCTGAGCTGTCTGTCTGCCTGTGTTTTCTTTTTTTCTTTCTTTTTAAACCCCCACCCCAGGTGTTGCTCTACCCGTCTTTCCGCAGGTCTTCCAGTCCCGTCAGCTGCGTGGTGGGCCACCGACGATTGCCGTGGGGATTCCTGGGTGACGCCCACATGCAGCCCCAGTGGCTCCTCAAGTGGTCCATCAGCAGTCTGCCTGATTGGTCGATTGGCTCCTCTGCAGGCCTGCTTATGAAACCTGCAGCACTTCAGGTCTGGTGGGCCACGGTGTGGGTTGCCTTTAACGTGGTATATTCCATAAAAAAACCTGCTTGGTTGCCTCAAACTGCGAGCCAGTGAAGATTCCTGGTGGTATGAATATGTGCACGATCGCACTACTGCTTCTTCTGTGGCTATACCTCTGTGGCTGACCTGTAGTTTTGGTTGGTTCTGACAGGCCAATCGAATCCAGCCGTCTGGTCCCCCACCCGCCCCTGCTTCCAATCCCCATGATTGCCCCAGGATTGCCCCAGGTCTGAACAGTAGCATCAGGCCCGGTGGAACATTCCAGTATCCTCGGAGTATTGCTCTCCCGCGACGTGACATCATTGTCCGCACCCACCGCAAAATCCACATCGTTACTGCACACGCCACACACAAAGCCTGTCCTGTGGGTTCATTCACCATGCACTTAATACGACTAAACCCCCCCCCGTTCTGTAATGTGCTGGTACTCTCATAATGTGCCACCGTGCTGACTGAACCCCAGGCTGTTGCCTTCAAAAAGTTGACTCTGGTGTCATACGTATATAAAAAAAAAAAAATGCAGAACGACAAAACGTTTAAAATGCTTGCTGAATTAATCTGTGTTGGAATAAAAACCCAGGAGGCATCCATTCCTCCCAGTGGTGCTCCTCAAGACTTACCTGACCTGGCCATCAAAGGATTTTAGGCCGTCTGTGTTAATTTCCGGGAGAACTCTTCCAAGAATATATACCTCAACGGAAAAATGGCATGCAGCAGTGACGTCCAGATCTCACGTTCCACTGACGGTGTTTAATCTACAGGACGTAATGACGCAAGAAATCTTTTCAATCTACTGCACTCCACTGCTGACTGAATCTGCTTGCTTAATAGGAGGGTGGGCGAGACGACTTTTCTGCTTTCCAGTGTAACGTGACGTTTCTTCGTTTTTTCATGGTTTTGCCATGGTTTACACCAGCTGTTTTCTCGGCGTGCCCCGTAATCGTGTGTCTTTTCTCTTTCCGCATTAGTTAATCCCTTAACTGGGGCCGCTTGGGTCAGGCTTTCGGTGCAGCTGAGCATGACGATGGGATGGATGTATGTTCGGACTCCAATGGTGCATCCGGTCCTGAAAGTGTATGGATTTTATTCTCTTATAATAAATGTGCTCGTGCCCTAAACATAAAGATTTTATTAAGTAAATTAAAATGGACGTTTTGGTTGCGTGGAATTCTAATGTTATTCATCTCGTATTTTTATGTAAAGAAATTACGAATATTAAAAATGAGATCTTAAAGGGTAATATCTGTCTTTAATTTCACACTTTTAATTAACGGGACGCTGCAGTTCATTAGTTTTTTTTTCAGGTAATTCACACACGTCCGGACGCCCAGCGGAACTTGTTTTGTCCGGTCAAACTTTTTCTCCCGTCCGCAGCCTTTCGGGAAAGAGGGAGGTAGTGACCCTGCAGGAAGTGAGTCATGTCCATCACAGGCCAGCTATCTGGCAACCCCTGGATACTGTGTGTTAGGGGTATTATCCTCATTTAAAAATAAGATTATGCGAAGCAAATTACTCATATGGCGCCTGTTAAAATGGCACATATGGCGTTAAATCGTTTGGGAGGAAAACAGTCTGAACAAGTATAGTCTTGTGGCAGGAAGATTTCCTGCCACAGTCTTTAAAATGTGGATCTCGGGAAAACGATAACGCTCATTCTGAAAAACCGAGTTGGTGTGTCCGGGAAAATGTCGCGATTGTGTCTTAAAGGGGCAACGTCGCTTCAGCAGAGACTGGCGCGCTGCTTGGTATTAGCTAGCAGTTTGTGTTCAGTGCTTTTCCGCCCCAGTCAATCTTTATATTTATCCAAACCGCTGGAAGTTTAATTTCATGTATTTAAGTGAGCGAATATACTCGGGAAGTGGGTTTAAGTCGACTGTTCTGGCCGTAAAGAGATGCCCGCGTACCGGCCTCGGTGTTGGAGATGCTGAGGAGCGCTAACAGCGACTCGGCGCTCCTTTGTAAGGGAACCAGAGAAGCGGTCAACTGTGCTCCTTAACCCAAGGCCTCTCGGGGTAAAGGGGCCAGTGAGAGCCAGCCTCCCTGCCTTATCTGCCTGGGAATACTGGCAGTTGCCCGGATCCTAATTACAATTCTGATGGGGCGAACAGGAGCGGGTTGCGCTCGCAGGGGGACGGGAGAATGCCTGGGAATGTGCGGCTGGCTGGGGGTGTTGGGCTGGGTTAGGGATCATGAGAAGCTGTTTTCAGGGTTTATTTACTTCGCTTTATTTAGGTTGAGTTTAAAACAGAGACAATGCTCAGGACACCGTGTTTTTTATGGATATTGGAGGGGGTATTTGTATAGATACAGTCTGAGTGTAATGTTTGTAAGGTGTTCAAACCAGGGGCTATGCGGAGGGGGGTGGGTGTACTCTGTCAACTCATGTCAGCCAAAATAATATCTTGAACACATCGTTGATTTCAGCTCGTGAGCTTGATGTGTCATTTCTTCGGTATATCTCTCCCCCCCATAAATAAATAAATAAATAAATAAATAAAAATGTGGGGGTCGATGCGATGGTCAGGGTGTGTTCTGTCAGACTGCTGATGGGGCAGTATGACCTGTCAGTAATTCAACACCGATCAAACAGGACCAGACCGTCCCAGCGCCCACAGTGCGGCGTGTGATCGTATATGTATGCATGCGTATAAATCTGCTGACTTTGTGTTGTGGGAATGTAGGGATGCTTTTTGTTCATCAAGCTGCTTAGAAGGAGCTATTTCGACTTTTATGAAAGCAGTAAATTTGGTTTCTTATTTGCGAACTCTGCCCCATACCTTTTACTCTCCTTCCGACTCAGCCCATCTCATTTAAAGAATAAGAGACACACAGCACCTCCGGCTCCGCTGGGGTGCCGCCGTTGCCCCTTTAAATTTCCAGCCACCGCTCCCGCCCCCTCCTGCAAACTGCATTATTGAGTGTAGGTGTCATTTTCTTTAAGAATTTAGTGCACCCTCGCTTCCTACTCCTTCCTCAGATGTTTTAATAACCCCTTTGTAGAAAGACCTTCTTTCTCTTTTACTGACGCCTGCCAGCCTGAAAAGGTCTGCGGCGACGTGCCGGACGGCATCTGAAAGCCCCTTAAGCTCAAACCCGCCGTTCAATCAGCATCTTTTCTGGCCCGACCATTTCTCTCTAGACAGAAATGATACACAGCTGCCGTGAATGCTTCTGGCAGCCCTGCTGGCATGTGTGGCGAGACCTTTGTGTGTGTGTGTGTGTGTGTGCGCGCGCGCACCTTGTGTTTTTACATATTTTTTTGTTGTTGCAGTTCTCTAACGTCATTGATGTTCTTTTTTATGAAGCTCAGTTTGTTGTAGCCTGTAATATAAATACGAGCCTGAATATTTTAATTCTAATCGGCATTTTAAAACAAACCAATATAATGTGTTGTGTTGCATTAACTTGTATTTGTGATGCACAGAAGGATGCTTGCGATGTGCATGACACTATGAGACTGGACAGAACAGAACACTGTGTACAATTAATTATATGGAAACGATGCACATTTGCATAATCCGTTTTGCAGTTGCAGTAATTTTTACTAATTTTCGTCACACCTTAAAAATAAAGTGTCGTGACTGCAGCGCATCGGAATTCTCAATTTTAGTATGAACAAAGGAAATCCTGAAAGCCATGCAAATTACTTCGCAAAAATTCTCCCCCAAATGCACCGAGCGCGTTGCCCTTTTAATTTGTGTCCCCGCCCCCTCGGCCGTCAGCTCCTTCTGGTTTAATGTATCAATTCGGTGACGAGTCACGTGACATCACGGGGGGGTAAATGCGAGCTGTATTCAGACTGGCAGAGCAGTGCCTGCATTCCTCTCCTCATCAAAGCTTGCTTTAAAGAAAAGGAAAAAAATCATAAATAATAACACATACGGACTGGACTAAACCAAAAAAGACCAGTGGATTTACAGCTGTTCAGTTCCGGGGGAAATATCCGTGCTGAAGGATTGGTGAAGCTGTTTTTTTTTTTGCGAAACATTTTTTTTTTTACTTTGTATAAACAGACAACGGAGGAAAGAAGGTAGAAAATAAACATAAACGTCGTTTTTTCCCTTTTAAAGAGGAAAACAAGATGGCTGATGACAGCAACCGATAACAAGGGCAAAACGGCGCCGTCCCCTTTAAGACCAAAAAGGGTATAAAATATTTTTATACAAGTTAATCTTCAGAATTGGATACATTACATTTGGTGGCAAATGATTGCGGAATAAAGGCATATAAGTCTATATATGGACACGTATATGTCTGAATTTGTACTGAAACAGTAAATCACTTTCGTGTAGGGAATTATTTCGCGTTGTTAAATGGAGACAGATAGCTAATCGTGGTAACTAGCTAGACTGGCGAGGTAAGAGCGAATAGTCGGAATAGATTTCCGAAAGAGACCGTGAAAACAACATCGATAACTTACCCTATACCACATTATTCAGTCACTTTGTCTGTGTGTGTGTATGTGTATAGATTACCTAATGAACTAGCTTCACAAAAAAATACGTCGTTTTTTATGATTGACTTCCTTGATGCAGGGGAATCGAAAGCGTATATAAATTAATATATAATGCAGTATGTAAAATACTATGTACTTTCGATGAATATATAGCAAATGTTTATTTTCAAGTAAAGGTTTTTTTTGTATTATATAAAAGTATATATTTAGCTAATTAACGAGGGGAGAAGCGGAACGGCAGAGGCCTTGTGTATAGATCGATTTTTTTTATCCGATCGGTTAGCTATTAATTGCGACTCAGCGTCACACATTCAGAAGCTGTACTGTATGTAATTATTTCTGGGGAAAAATAGCCCGATTGATGCTGCTACGTGATACGGGATATTAATAAGGGCTAGGCGTACTTTGGAGAGGTCGTCCGTCTGCGATTAACCGAAAGCCGAGAGGAGAAGGAGGCGGAGGATCTGCTTTTTGTTTTGCGCGATAGATGAAAGCTGTCACCGGCTTAATCAGATTTACTGCGGATACAGTCGGAGCGGCCTGCCTATTATGGTATATGGGACGATAATAAAAGACTGACTATGCAGTCCTGCTACACGGTACCGCTCCGCTTCGCCCTGTCGTTAGAAATATAAGTAAGACGTCGGATCGCTGATGCGCACTTACGCACCGGCCCGGGGAAATTTCCGAGTTTACTGTGTAACGGGAATCCACAAAGTAACGCTCCTTTTTTTCCTCCCATCTGCGCCAGACGTAAATCCAGTCTGGAAATTTCAGAATCGTTATTGTTTGTTGTGCGATCTGATCTCCCGATAAAGATCTGAAATTTATTGCTCATGTTACCGGATCGGATCGGTGTATATGACGTTCTAAGCCGCTCTCGCAACATTGTAACCCGTTTGGATGTAACATCCTTCTGAATAATTGTAAGCGATTGCACATTTGTTGCCTGATCACTCTCTTTTTTTCGTTTATTGTGCCTTGGCAGCACAAATGTAGCTCGGATTAATCGGGACGCCGGCACTTAAATTGCATTTCGTGGCAGTTTTGGCTCCGCTCGGGGGATACGTTATTATCCCCGCCTGGTATTTGATCTGGGAGAAGCAGCAACGCCTCGTCACTGTACGTTGCTGAAAGTGTCTCCATAAAAGCACATAAATTAATATCAATGAGAGAGTGCTGAAGCTTCTCCATTTTGACTCCTCCTCTCCGGAATTAGACTCCTTTTAATCCCAGAGCTAAAACCTATAGATATTTCTTCATAAATGGACTACAGATAACTTTGCTGGGTACCGATTGTCTCGTGTTCAGTTTTTACAAGGTAGCTAATTCCGCTGGACTGTCTCTCTGCTTTGAAACACGGATTGTTTCATTGACACGAACCTGGAAAGGCTTGCGATACACCGAGGAGTCTATTTTATAAATACAATTTAATCGTCTTCTTCCTGATACAGAACACTGAAAGTGGGGTAATTAATGCAAAAACCAGCCGGAAGTTTCACTAAAGAGCTGCGATGGCTGAAAACTGGAAAAACTGCTTCGAAGAGGAGCTGATTTGCCCGATCTGTTTGCACGTTTTCTCGGAGCCCATTCAGCTGCCATGCAAGCACAACTTCTGCCGCGGATGCATCAGCGAGGCCTGGGCCAAAGACACGAGCATGGTGCGCTGTCCTGAGTGCAACCACGCCTACAACCAGAAGCCCAGCCTAGAGAAGAACCACAAACTGTCCAACATAGTGGAGAAGTTTAACGCGCTAAATGTGGAGAAAAGCCCCGCAGTGCTGCAGTGCATCCTGTGCCGACGAGGGCCGCCGCTGCCCGCGCAGAAGGTGTGCCTGCGCTGCAACGCCCCCTGCTGCCAGTCCCACGTTCAGACGCACCTCCAGCAGCCCTCGTCCAACCCGGGCCACCTGCTGGTAGAGGCCGACGACGTGAAGGCTTGGAGCTGCCCGCAGCACGACGAGTACCGGCTGTACCACTGCGAGGCGGAGCAGGTGGCTGTCTGCCAGTACTGCTGCATCTCCCGGTGCGCTGCCAGCCACGGGCAAGCCGTCAGCGACGTGGAGGTCCGCCGCAACGAGATCAGGGTGAGTGGGACTGTAAGTTTACAGTAAGTGCTTCATCCAGTGCTGTGGATCTGCTGTTCATCCCCGTTTGTGCTGTCACATCAGCACTAATGAGACATTGGACGTTTGGGAAGGTTTGTCGCTTAAGTCGTTTCGAGCAATCTGTGGTGTCCTTCTGATTCGGTTGGGTTTCGCTGTTGAACCTTTAAAGTGTGCTGATCCACCCGGGAGTAAATTAGCTTTATGGGTGACAGGATGAAAGAACGTCAGATTGCCAAAACTCTGCATTTACCCCGACATAAAGGGCCGTCCTGATCACAGTAATACACTTCAAATCACTCTAGTCAGCAAAGCAGATTTTACTCTGCAGAATTTGTGTCCAGTTGGGTGTGAGTTCAGGTCCCAATACCACTGTTATACCAAGATAAACCTTTTTTTTTTGCATGCATTACTAACTTTGAGTCAGGTCAGTGACTCCAGAAAAAAGTGTGTTGTTAAGCAAAAGTGCTATGTAGGCTAATCTGTTTGTCCTTAAATAAGCATTTCACATCATTTTCTCAGTTCCCGAGTCAAGCTTCAGGCCTAAGAAAGACTAGTAGGTCTTATTTTCTAATTTTCACGGGATTGGTCTGCGGTGGGGGGCAGGGAGGTTTATGCTGTACGTTCCCCTGGAGTGTATGAATTTTCAATTGAGATCCATCATGCCTCCCAGCCCCCTTTCCGTCACAGTGATACACAAACGAGCTGAGCCAGGAACAATGTGGGTCTCTCCCCAAGGCTTATCTCGCTGAGCACAGGAGCCGGAGCTGCGCGAATCGAGCATGGGGCCGTTCGTTCTGTCACATGCTTTGGGGGGGGCTTTCCTTTTGTCTCCAACTGTAGCCCCTCGTCCCCCCATTTCTCGTGGGGGTCGTCGCGTTCCTTAACACGCACCCCGCTGACAGAGAGGCCTCACGGCTTCCAGGGTGCCGGCCGCGTGGCTTTTTAAATTATTTATTTTTAATTTATTTTTCTGGGCTTCATGTTTCACAGCCCGAGAGCTGCTGGGACTGCCCGCCCCCCCGCCCGTCTGCGCCGCTCCTAATTGGGTCAATTAATCATGAGACCGGAACGCCGGTGGGGGGGGGGGGGAGGCGACACTGTGGGAGCGGAAGGGCTGTCCACGTGAGGAGGGACCGCAGGCCCGGCCGGTGCCGGCCTCTGAGTAGCCCGATGGGTTGTCAATCAAATGGCATGCTCTGCTATTTTGTATGCCGTTATTTTCGAGAATGTTCCAGTTGTGGGGGCAGTAAAATAAGGACAAAGGCGGAGAAAACAAATTTGCTGGGGGGGTTGGGGCGTGGGGCGGTAGACTGAGTGTGCTGTGAGTGTGCAGGAGCAGCTGTGTCAGGTTTAAACACCCCCCTACTCCAGCCGTCGGGTTGGCGACATCCTGTTCATTTAGGCAGGAAGTGATGTCAGAGGAAGTGAGTTGGCATCAAAGACCCTTTATTATTGTTGTTATGATGAGCAGTGCTGCTGCTGGCCTGTGCCGTGGGACCTCCAGAGAGCCATTATTAAGTCTCCCTCCATCAGGCGAATAACAATGAAGAATAAGTTAGCACTGGGTTTTATTGAGGCGTGCATAGGGTGGGGGGCGTGACGCGCTTCAACAGATGACCGAGGTAGCAGAAACATGGCAGTAATTGTGAGGTGACGTTTCACCCCCAGCCATGGTGCCCAACCCCCCCTCCCCAGTCCTGTCCTTTCTATCATGGCAGATGGTCACAGTGAAAGATGCCCTGAACACTTTTGTTGTCCCACATCAGCACTGTGGGGGGGCTTGGGGGCGGAGCTTCGCACACCCATGTGACGCATCTCCCGTGGCGACGGTGCCTCTGCGCCTGTTCAGGAGAGTCGCCGTTGCCGTGGCGCCAGTCCCACGCTGCCCCACGCGCTCTGGCTCTCGCTCGCTTCTGTTCGCTGGTTTTTACCCACAGCTCCCCTTAGCCACACGTTTGTTGGCTGTTTTTTTCCGTCTGCGCCGCGTAGACGTGGTTTTAAGTCGTATCCCAGCTCGCTGTTTGTCATGCGAGACCCGCTGTTTGTGGAGGTCGTCCTCCAGGACGGGGAGGGGCGGTGGGGGGGGGGGGTGCGCTGCGGCGGCGGGGGGGGGGGGGTGTGGGTGTGGCGGGCGGCCGAACTCCGCCGGCGGGTAGGCGG
>JAOYFF010000042.1:2582769-2594175 GCA_025773925.1 Cryptomyrus ogoouensis
GGGGTGTCGCCCCGCGCCTGCGAGCGGGGCTTGACGGCGCCGAAGAGCGGCGAGAGGGGAGAGGGGGGGGGGGGGGGGGGGGGGGGGGGGGGGGGGGGGAGAAATAAGGCTGATTCACCGTCTTTGTGAAACTTCAAGAAAGTCTCTAAGGGAGAGTGCTGAGTCATCCGGCAGTTATATATAAACAACTGCGGCAGGTTATTTTTGACAAGCTGCCACATTAATTGTTCAACAGCCGATCCGCCGTGGCTGCAGCTCTCGCCAAACGCGGGTGAGGTCCCCAAGACGCCCGGAAGGGCCTGGTCTCTGGTGGCTCTCCTTCTTGGCCAAGGCAGCTGTTGCATGCGCCCTGAACATACTTATATAAGATTACAGTTGACATCTGCTCTGCTTAAATTTTCCTTTCGCTTTTTTTATGACTTTGTGTTTATCTGGAAAATGAGCGTTTTAAGTTTGGCCACCATCAGGTCTGACAGAGAAGCTTCCAGAAAAGGCTGTTTGTCACAAAGCATGCTCCCCCAGCGCCGTTCGCGCACATGCACTAACACACACACGCTACCATGCTGAGTCATCACCACCCGTACCTGGGTCATACGCTCATGTGCGCCAGCTCACCTCCGACGACGTTCTTATTTACGCTAAACCGCCAGATTAACACGAACCTCGCTCTCTGCTTCTAAATTAAACCCCTGTCTGCAGACCGGGGGAGCGAGAGCCGTCACAAGACTCCCACAGCATGTGGTTTCGCCCCGATATCGTCGATCGCACCTACCCTTGTGCGGCGGCCAAAAAAGATCTAGCGAACAAGCTAGCTACATATGTCCTCGGTCTACTTGCTCAGCTCTGTGTGATTAGCGAGATTAGAGAGGTAGACTTCTGGCTGTTTTCAGGCTAGGCAGCGGTGGGCCGGAGAGCCCGGTCCCCCGGGAGCATTCAGCTGGTTCATAGGTCCATTAGAAGAACCCGCTTTCCCACGCATCCGTCAGCTCGGGGCCACTGGGAGCCACAGGCATGGGGGCGGCAGATGTCAGCACAGGCCAGCTGCTGGGACGCCCTTAAATTACACGCCTGTAATTGCGTGTGTGTGTGTGTTTGTGCACGCTGTCCCCGCTGGAGGCTGCCTCAGCAGGGCATGTGTGTGCCGCCTACCTGCGTGGGCGTTATGTGGCTGACGTCCTCAGATGCCAGCTGCTTCAGCAGGGTGGTCTTGCCCCCGTTGTCCAGGCCCAGCAGCAGTATCCGTACCTCCTGGTCCGGGGAGCTCTTCAGTTTACGCAGGATGGAGAGCAGGCCCTAGAGAACAATGCAGCATCCCCATGACAAAGTCTCTCGGGGGGGGGGGGGCCCGGAGAGGCTTTTTTTGTGGTTCCTCTCCTCTGTTGTCTTCTTTCTTTCTTTCTCTCTCTCTCTCTCTCTCTAACTCTCCTCTTTCTCCAGTTTTTGTATTATTCTGTATAAATGATGTAGGAATGTCTTACAACACATTCACGTAAAGTGTCTTGGGGCGACTCTGTTGTGAAAGGTGCTATATGAATATAAATTGAATTGAATCTAATGCTTACATCAGGAACTGGAACCGTGGAACAGCAGATGTGTAACCCAAGGCCTTTATTTTACATTTTGGAACAGGAGCATTTGTTAGTGCTTTGTTTTGATAAGTAATCCGTATTTCTGGCCAAGCTTAAAGAGCTCCACTGTTCTGGCGATGGAGTTCCAGATGTTTCCAAAAACCAAAAGTGCTAAACAAATGCAGCTCAACAAGTAGAACACTATGCTAAGAATGCAAAGGTTGTGGGTTGTGATCCCACAAAGCACACAAAAGTTGTAACCCGTCCATCTACTTTGGAGAAAAACATCACATGAATGAAAATATTTATTAAGCTCATCAATGTGGCAGGGAACCACAGAAGTGCTGGTTGGGTGCATGTCCAAGGTACAGCAGTAGTCTACCTGCCGGAGTGTAACCACACTCCGGGTTCAAGTGTCCAGCTGCCACGCTCCCGTCTCCCTGCTGTTGGAGGAACTGCCTGCAGTTACTGGTTTCCAACCTTTAGCACTGCAACTAGTACTTAGATTAAGCTGTTAAATTAAGGTGTCCCTCCCTCAAAAAGGAACAGCAACCTCACAAGGTTACAGGAATTAATCCTGGGCTGAACTCGTCTGGATCATGAACTATAAACATGCACCCATCGATATAACAGGTAGGGCTTTTCATAAAAAATTATTCTAGTCTCCTTATATGTCCTTCGTAAGTTAATAATACTTGACACCCACTAGTCCAGGATTTTTCCATGCTCGTTATGCAACTCACTCTAATATAATTCTTGGCATCTTTACATAAAGGGTGCTGCTAATTATAGAAATGAGTTTTCGTTCCCTAAATTCGCACTTAGCATTAAGCCTGGCAGCGTTCACATGCTTTGCAGTCGCCAACAAACACTTTCACATTGATTTTACCAAAAGTTTCAGTGTCCGGTTACTTTTTGGAGATTATGGGATGGATGCATTAGGTATTGGAATCATTTATGGGGTCTTTCCACAAGTGTGGTCCTCAAAAGTTGTATTCCTGAAAGTTTTAAAAAGCATTTGAACCTTTTTTATACCTGCATACTTACGTGAGGTTATTAACATTTAAACATTTGTTTAAAAAAATAAATAAGAGTTAGTATGTGGGTTTTGTGAAGCATTAAACTTTCTCCACAGAAGGAGAGACAACAGGGAACAGAGCCAATGTGAGCAGAAGGTGACATGCCTGGTACTGTAACATACCTGCACTAGGTTATCTGCATCCATAGCCTGGTACTGTAACCTATCTGCACCAGGTTATCTGCATCCATAGCCTGGTACTGTAACCTATCTGCACCAGGTTATCTGCATCCATAGCCTCGTACTAGTCCCATTTGAACAGTCACTCCACCCCACAGATTAAGCTCTGTGCTTTTAGATACAATAGAGAACGTACAAATTGCCAGTCAGATTTATTTTTTCCTGCTATTCCAATGAAATATATCAACTAAATCAAGTAATTAAAACGTGAATTTCTGTCTGTTGAACTGAATTAGGCTTCTGCAATGGTTTCCCCTTTCTCTTAACTCTTCAATACATTTCCGCCTCGCTTTTTTTAATAATCGACGGCGCAGACTAAATGTGCTCGGCGAGAAAACAGTCGTAACTAGCGCCCTGCTGTGATCGGCTGGTATTATCGCTGAATGTAAGTAATTCATTAGCTCACCATCTTTTGGCTGTAGCTCACGAAGACGCCGCCGCCGGTTACCAAGGGCCCGTGACGTGGCACACAGCGGTGCACATAGATTGCTGACGTCAGCACAGAGCACATGCTTCGATGACATAACTCGAAAACAAAACTCAACGATCTTCCTTCTGTGCTACACCGAGGAAATATATAAACATATCTGTAAAACATCTCAATATATAGCATGTTTTAATGTATTTGCAAAACGTATAATTTTTAACTTGGTAAGTATCTGTCTGGCGTTTTCATGGCTACGCTTTGCTGAATGTATGATTTTGGGGAAACATTCATATATGGACTTGTGGTATTTCTGAGTTCTCTTTCGGTTTGGTTCCTACCCACTTCAGCGATTACCGGCTGTAGGTGCCTAAGTGCTGTGTCTGTGCAGTAGGGGGTGGGACAGCCGGCCCTCCGCTTCCATTGGAGCAGAAAGTGCCACGTGCGCCCTCCCAGCGCTCCCAGCACCCAAATCGCGCCGGTGTCTCGCTTCTTCTTGGCCCAGACCGCTGTCACTCGGTGCGCTTCCTCACCCTTCGTGTGCGGGTCGGTAAGTAGCCGGGGGTGGTTTGCTCTGCACTTTGCGCCAGGCTCGGCCAGGTGCTTGGTGCGGGGACGCAGTGACAGGTGACGTTCTTTGGGAGGTTCTCACATGTGCAGCTGAACATCAGGGGTCGCATTAGTAATCAGACTCTTTTTTTTTTTTGCTAAACACGGACATATGTTAATGTCTAAGGGTTTGTCTCCCGGCGTTTAACTCGAAGCTGGTCTCACGCGTCTTCCACCCCGATGTCTGGGACTGTGCTGTGTGCAGCTGGTTCATCTTATGATGATTATGGGTGATTTGTGTTTCCCCAAATGCAGAAACTCAACGCCGCCGCGGTTTCTGCTCCCTCCTCGACCCGGCAGCACTGCATGATAAACAAAAGCTTCCATGTTATAAGTTGTATTCTCCATTCCTGAAGAACAAGTTATGTGTTACAGAAGTCACCAGACTTGCTTACTATGAAAAATCTGTCATAATACCTTTTCCATGTTGCCAAAACTTGGAGTGGTTTTAAAATGCATTTTCTGAAAGTGGCTCATTTTTTGCAGACTTTTCATACACTTTACATCCGATTCTTACACACCCCTTTTCGGCACTGCATTTTGTCATGGTGTTACCTCTATGTTTAGGGCTGCAGTATAAAACTGTCAAATAAAAGGGACATGTCTTGCTGCAGTATTTATGAATACTGAGGTTGGTGTGAGTTAGGCCTAGATTTCATTAATCTGCAAAAAAGCTGTTTAAATGTAATTAGGCTAAAGGTACTGCATGCTTGAATTTGGGGGAGGGAGAGTAGAACACAGGAGAACATGCAGGTGTCCCTCCCCTGTCCAAACAAACCCGCGACCCTGGTGCAGTTTTCACTTTGCATGTATTAACTAGGTTTTACAGGGGGGAGACCAAGTTAAAGTTTAATCACCTTTGCTATCTCAGCCAGAACCTAAACTTGCTGACCTGGTATCTAGTCTTGTGGCTGCTTTCAAATCCAAACTTTCTATTTCTGCCACTGCCCCCCCCCTTCTCTCTCTCTCTCTCTCTCACATGCACAGACACATACACACACACGCACGCACGGCCACATTCTCGTGTAAATTTGCTTTGGCTAAATTTGCATGCTGGGTCAATAAAAAGTCATTGTAATAATCTTTTCCAAGGCCTGTGTAACGCAGGAGAGCAGCCCATTCAGCTGAACCTGCTTATTCGGATCATTAGTAACTAATTAAACATGTCTCCTATCCCTTAAGCAGAGGCCCCTGGATTTACTCGTGTTATATTTTTCTGTTTGCTTTTGAGGTGTTTGCAGGTGTCTGGTCCCCTAAGAGGGAGGCAGTCAGGAGACCAACGGACGGGACAACATGGCCCTTAGTGGATTTGACATCGATGCCCCCCGCTGGGATCAGCGCACCTTCATGGGTCGTCTCTGGCACTTCTTCAACATCACGGACTTCCGTACGGTGCTGGTGTCCGACACCCGGCTGGATGAGGCCAAGATGCTGGTGGACAGCTGCAGGTAGAGGAGAGACACCCACCTTGGCTAACTGGCTGAGCGCCACTCGCGGGTGTCTGCGCGTCGTGCTGTTTGTGTGCATGTCTACAGACGGTTCTTCTGCTGCTGGTACAACAAACGTTAACATGGGGCAGCTTGTGGCTCAGTGGGCTAAGCCTGCGTGCCTGTAATCATAAGGTCACTGGTTCAAACCCAGCCTCTGCACGTCTGCGGGTCCTTGAGCAAGGCCCTTAACCCCCAGCTCCCTGGGCGCCCCAATAGGTGGCTGCCCTTCACAGACAGCTTACTCTACAAAGTTAAGGGAGACATAAAAAGACACATTCCCCATGGGGATCAATAAAGTATCAATTATTATTATTATTTGTAGGCGCAAATAAACCTTAAGTGGAGCTTCCAGCGTGTTCTGACGGTTGTACTTGTGGGATGGTTGTGGGGTCCACACCTGACGTACGCCTGTGACCCTCAGAGCCGGCACCGTGCCCCCCGGAACGTCCAAGGAGCAGCTTTACTGTGCCAAGAAGCTGTACGACTCTGCCTTCCACCCAGACACGGGCGACCGCATGAATCTGATTGGCCGGATGTCCTTCCAGGTGCCGGGGGGGATGGCCGTCACGGGCTTCATGCTGCAGTTCTACAGGTGCCCCCCTGCTAAAATTCTGCCTGTTGCTTGTCCCTGTGTCGTCATGACAACCTCGAGCGGGTGCCGCCGTTGGTGACGTTTCGCTGTGCGTTACCCAAACAGAACCGTGCCGGCTGTGGTGTTCTGGCAGTGGGTCAACCAGTCCTTCAACGCCCTGGTCAACTACACCAACCGCAATGCCGCGTCGCCCATCACTCCCAAGTACAGCCTTGCGTTTCTCTTTACGTTTTTCACCACATTTGCTCATCAGTTCATTGTTTTAGCTACTCTTTGCCTTGTTTATATCGATATCTATAATATGCTGTCGAATCGAATATTTCCTTCATGTTTGTGTCTTGCATACCTGCCTCTTCAATAGGTTCCTCTTTAGTTGGCCATCTGTTTGATTTTTGGTTGTCTCTCATGCCCCCTTTCCGTCCCCCCCCCCACCTCCAGGCAGATTGGTGTGGCGTACATCACTGCTACCAGCACGGCTCTGGCCACCGCCGTAGGCTTGAACCTCTACACCAAGGTAACCGTGCCACGCTGGCCCATCCGTGGATCTAACCCCCTTCCTGAAGGATGATGGTCTTCCTGACACCAGCTGGGCTGAAGCTCCCTCTAATACAGATGGGACGCATCAGAAGAGTCTGGAACATCTCGTACATTTGGCCCGCTGATCTGGCTTGTTAAACGTAGCTGGTTCAGCTTTTGAGGTTGAAAGAAAAAGAAAAGGCCACAAATCTCCAGGTGAAGGGTGATGTTGCAGCTCAGATGCAGGACCTCCGTTGGTCCTGAGAAGGGTTAGCGTGGAGAACGGCATGTGATTTAGGGTACGTCCTGGCTGGGACGCCCTGCACTGCAGTCACGAGGCGTCTGAGAACCGATTCCCACTCATTCCGAAACCATCGCCTCGATCTCTCTCTCTGCAGCGTACTTCACGGTGTAGCTCTCATGCATTATGGTGTACTACTTTCGAGCAAACCCTCCCCGTTCAGAAATGTTTACGGCCGAAATGCATGGCATGTGAGTCAAATGGCGAAACGGTATTTGGTCATATCTTGGTAGAATCCAGCGATTTGTCTTCCAAGCAGGATGGTGCACAGAGCCCTACAGCTCAGAAGTGGGAAGGACTAGCTGGTTGGGGGAGTGGAGATGGATTTAACAACATTTTGGGTGGGTGACGGATTAGGTCATAGATCCTGGAAGTCTTGTGCTGCATCAGTGTGTTGACTGCTGGCGGAGGAGCGAAACCACGTGTAGGAATGTGACCGGGCCTGAGTCACCGAGTGCAGTTTTGACAGATCGAAAATGCAGCTCTAAAGATTTGTGTGGTGATGTCACTTCCTGTTCATTGCGACGTAATTAATCTCCAGCGCCCTCTTGCCTCTGTCGACAGAAAGCGCCCCCCCTGGTGGCCCGCTGGGTGCCCTTCGCCGCCGTAGCAGCGGCCAACTGCGTGAACATCCCCATGATGAGACAACAGTGAGTCGATGTTTCTCTTCCTCTGAAGCTTGTCCACGTTCTTATTTATCGTACGGACGGCTGCTCGCCTGTGCTTTTCTGAAGGGAGGTGTCTTGTCAAGTCCGGGCATGGTCCTGTAACCCTGCTGTGACCTGTCTTAGTCTGCTCTCTGTCATTAAGTGACTGTGACCGGTCGTCACGGAGACCTGCGGCGGTGTCAGATATTTGTCTGCTTTTTCGAGCCGGAATAGCCGGGGGTGGGACAGTAAGTGGCAGTTTCTGAACTGGGCAGTGTGTCAGGACCTCTTTGGGCTGAGCCAGACCTCCTCTTGGAGTTGCGTTTCCATCGCGTGTAAATATGTCTCAGTGACCACCTAGTCTTTCCCCTGTAGGCTGACGCCTCCTCCCATGTCGGCCATTTTCCCCACAGTCGGGCCGCTCCCGTGACCGACGTCTGGTTTATATCTCTGACAGGGATGGGCTGGCTCATCAGCACGCATACGTGTCCTGGAGCCAGCGAGCCATCTCCTGTCCGCCTCCATGTTCCACACGGGTGTCGTTAGCTTGTTCTGTAGTCCTGTCCTCGGTCCGCTGTTTTTAGAGGCCGTCGGTCTGTGCCAGGCTCCTGTCAGTGTCAGTTACCCGCAGTAGCTGGTCCTCGCGCCGCCTCACAGAGGGAAATCCTTCCAAGCTTCGTCTTTTGGGCTGCGGCTGTTTCTGTGCATCCTGCTGGGCTGCTAAGGACCAGCCGGGAGGCCTGTGCTTGTAGAGCCTCCCCGTGTGGCGGGCAGATGTGCGGCTCGATTCCGCTCCCCACACGGCCACAATGAACCCACCTGGGGTGTCGGCTCATGCTGGTTGGGTGGGGTGCGGTCACTGCGGGCTGCTTTCCCCGCTTTTTTCATAATAACGTAGACGAAAAAATTTATAATAATAATAATAATAATAATAATATTGGTTATGATCATCTCAGTCAGCATGTCCTCCCTCTCGCCCAGAAACGCAGCACAAATTTAAGGTGTTTATCAGATTACTTATCAGATTTAAAACATTTTAAAACAAGATTGAAGACAAGACTACGGCTGGATGTTTATACCTCAGTCTTTCAGGTTAAGTGTAACTGCAGGCTTCTCTGTTCATTTAAACGGGCATTTGCTCGTAATCGCCATGGCGATGGCCGCCGGTTGGCTCATCAGCTGTGTCTCGTCCTCCCCCCCCCCCCCTTTAGGGAGATCCTGAACGGTATCGCCGTGACGGACGAGAACGGGAACACGCTCGGACACTCCCGGGTGAGCGGAACACGGGATCGCCATGGCGACAGCAGAGCGTTCGGCCAAGCCAGTCAGAACCGTACTGGGGGGGGTGGGGGGTTTACGTAGTGTGATAGCCTGGGTCAACTTTGTGGGGAGTAAAATTCAGTTGCCATGTTGTCATTAATTATGCCACAAAAAGAAGGGCAACGTTTGGAAATTTTGAATCGGTAACTCCATTTAAGGACCGTCCAGTAAAATTAAGTGGGCAAACGTAATTTTTCTCAGTGCTTGTAGTTAGGTGGTAATTGATTGTAATTGTAATGATAGCCACCTCTCTGCATTACAGAAAGCGGCCATCAAGGGCATCACACAAGTGGTCATTTCCCGCATCACCATGGCAGCGCCGGGAATGAGTAAGGCCTGCAGCGGGCTGTCCCCTCTCCGGCGGCTCGGCACTCGACAGTGATTTATAAATGCTTGACTGAAACTCTACACAATGATGCAAATTTTGTCCCTATTAGAAGTGCTATGTGTCCCTTTGTCTTCTCCAAGGATGGAGACGCTGTTGCTCGAATTGCATGGCACACAGACGACTCTTGCTTTCTCTCTCCCCTCCTTGCAGTCATTCTTCCCATTGTAATGGAGAGACTGGAAAGGTACCGATTCATGCAGGTGGGTCCATGTCTGTCTGTCTCTGCCAGTGTCTGCCGTTTTCTCGCATAAGCACTGAAGGGCAGAGGAAGGTGGCTGGAATTAATTGAATAAACTTAATCCTGTCATTTCACCTTCCCACCAATCGGACCTTTAGATGCCTCCAGCACCCCCTTCTGCCCACGGTCCTGTAGTCTAGAAAGTATGAACATGAGGTTTTTTTCCCTCATTTTATTTGCTTAGCAGACTGCATGACTTTTTGGGTGGTGGGCCAGTTGGCGGTTAAGGGCTTTGCTCAAGGGCTCAACGGTGACGTCACTGCTGTGACCTTCCAGTGTCCCAGTCCGCTGAGCCACACACCTGGAACAGTCGCAGAAGATCCCAGGCGTCGCTCAGCCATTAGTCAGAATGCGAGCCTCTTCTAGGAAGACTGCAAGCCTAAATGTGCAGTTCATCTGAGCACCTGCTGGCTCGCGGGCCAGGCCTGAGCACGGGCTGGGGGGGGACTTCGCCAGGCTCAGTCGTTTTTAAATGTTGGTAGCAGGACGCCTGGCGCTCAGGACGCATCTCCACAGCTGGCAAACACTCAGCTAATGGGTGAAGACTGAGCCCTTTCTGCGGGCAGCTTGTACATACAGGAAGCCGTAGGGATCCCACATACTGATATGAGATTCTTTGTGTTTATATACCTCATAAGTGGCTCTCCGTCAACATCAGAGAGGCCTTTTAAATATTGCTGACAGGCTTGGTGCATTGGAACTCTATGGAACCATATCTGCTAATATAACCTGCCATAGAAAGTCATTCCAGACCATGTTTCCCTGACCAGCGAGTGTTTCTGAAAAGCCGTCATGACTGGAACCTTCTGTCTGAAGTGTCCCGCATCTTGTCTGAAGAATCACCACCTTTGCCGCTCCTTCATGCAAATGTCGAGCATAAATAATGTCAGGAATTCCCTGACTTTGCTGCAATCTGCTTGTGAATTGGACCCCAGCCGAATGAGAAACCAAGGCAGGATCATTGGTGTTAAAATTTAATATTTTTAATTTGTCTTTCTACCAGAGAATCACATTCCTCCATGGACCATTACAAGTGATGATGGTGGGAGTGTTGTGAGTATATGTCTGGCCTTATCTGGACATTTCCGGAAGCGTTGGGTGACGCGTGTGACTTTCATGTCGTGTTCAAGTTCCCTGTGTCATGGGAACTTTGCCCAGCTGCCGGTTCCCCACGAGGAAGGTGTGCAGAGGTTTAGCATCTTAACCCTTAGGTGTGTGAACTGCTTCCCACACCATGATAATGAGAACTAGGCAAGTTCTGCCACGCCTGTTAGTGACCACCATGGAAGACTGTGTGTAGATAGATAGATAGATGGATGGATGATGGATGGATAAATGGGTAGATAGATAATGTATTAATTCTAAAGGAATTTGCAGGTTTACAGTAGCTGAAGACACACATTTAGGCAATAAGACATTTACACATTAATAGACGGTAAGAATAAATAATAGTGTGTGTGTGTGTGTGTGTGTGTGTGGTCCCGGTATACATTACATTGTGGGGACCAAATGTTCCTACAATGTGTTAAACTGTTATTTTAACTTTATGGGGACCATTTTTTTTGGTCCACACAAGGGGAAATTCAGTTTTATAAAAACATGTGACTGCAATCAAAAAACAAAATATGTCAAACGTCTCGTATTTTGTTTGGTTACTTATGGTTAAGGTTAGGGCTGGTTAAGGGCGTCATTGTTGGGATTAGGGTTATACCCATAGAAATGAATGGATGGTCCCCACAAAGATATGAGTACGGAGGTGTGTGTGTGTGTGTGTGTGTGTGTGTGTGTGTGTGCGTGCGCCCCCTGCTATGGGCTGCCATCCCATACATGTGGTACCACCAACGGTGTAAGAGAGGCTTCATGCCCCCCCCGGTACTTACAGCCCTGGGTACCAAAGCACTGTACTGCTAGGGAGAGGCAGCAGACTGCAGTGTGTTCCTGACCAGGAGTGTTTAGAGGGTGTATGGATGGATGGATAGATGGGTGTGTGGATGTATGTGCGCTGCTTGTGAGTTGTTCTCTTGTGGGCGTGTAGCTGCTTCTCAGCCTGATGGC
>JAOYFF010000042.1:2606925-2620957 GCA_025773925.1 Cryptomyrus ogoouensis
ACGATGGATAGAGAGACAGAGCAGGGACCCCATGGTGATAAGAGACATAGCAGGGGCCCCATGGTGGATCGAGAGAGAGAGGAGGGGCCCCAGGGGGGAGAGCGCGGTGGGCGGGGGAGCATGGGTGTGACAAATGGAATGGGCAGCCAATGACTTGAAACAGATGCGCACAATAACACAAGTACCAAACCAAGGCAGCTGCATAGACTGGTCCAGTGAGATGTCATTCATCTACTCAGAGGTTAAAGGTCATAATCAGAGAGATCATTATCAGCATTCAGTGAAGATTATGACATAATGCTGGTTAGGCTCTTTTGTTTGCAAGTTTTAAGTGGTGCCACCATGATGAAATGATTTGGTTTTCTGGCAGCATGGGGCAAAATTAATTCCTTCTTGGCTTTGGTTAGAATCTGAAATCTTCAGAAACCCTGGAATAACACTCCTTTAACGTTAACAAAGGAACTTACAATGGAATATTTGAAGTTGTAATAGAAACTACGAGACTGTCTGTTGGAAGCAGCCAGTTTTGGACTTAAGAACTGTGTATAGCTTTGGTATAAAATATCACTTCCAACCTGTACAACTTGTTGAAAAGCAGAGTTATTCTTCCTTGAACATCTTCAGAAGTATTGCCTCACCATTATTTCATACATCCAAACTGCACAGTTTACAGAAACTGAGTGATATTTGTTAGGTCTGATTGATATCTGGGCGGCGATTGGTTAGTCAGACAGCAACAGCATTTAAGTGTTATCTGAAATGTAGGACACGATTTACAAATTACATGGAATGTTTCAAGATAAGGCATAATTGGTGTAAAGAGAATTAAGCGCTACTTGGGGCAAGGGAAGTGCTCTCCTATCTCAGTGTGGTCTGCCTTTAAGAGGAAATGACATCATCACCGAACCAGTCTATGTGTGTCATATTTTTCTCACAATAAGTTTAATCATTATTTAATCTTAGTTTTTAACTTCTTCACTGATTTTTTTTTTCTAACTCAAAATGATCATTTTTGCAGAAATGTTTAGATCAGGTGGTGCAGTGGGTAGGAAAACACGTGTGATTAGGGGTCCTCAATGTCCAGAAACTCCTTCTTGGGTGGGGCGATGCCGCGGTACCAGGCACAGGAGCCGTCGCTCCTCTTGATGCAGGCATAATGGCTGGCCTGCCGTCCGCTCACACTCTTCTCTATCACCAAATCTGTCCACAGGCATTCCTCCGGGGCAGTGATGGTACAGGGGAATGCAGGGCAGCGGGTGATCTGGGATAACAGAACAGTTGTTTTTGTGTTGGCAGCACTGGCAATGAAACAAATGAGCTTGTAACTGGAAAGATACTAACTGTAATCCTCTCGACTGAGAAACGGCACAATTGATCACAATGCTGTTGGGTGCTTTATGTAGAAGCAGTGTTGTGCTCCCACTTCAGGCCCCTCACTGTAGTACCCAGCCCCCTCACCTTACACCCACAGCCCATCTGGTAGCGCTGGCTCAAGCTCTTCTTCTGTGTGGGGGTCATAGAGTCCCAAGGCTCAATGAAATCACAGAGGGTCACATGCATCTTGCCACCAGCCTCTGCCTTGCCTACCGAAATAGAGGTGGAGGGTTACAAACCCTTAGATCAAAGAAGGACAATAGAATGATGGGGATGTTGTGCTTGTCTGATCAGCATTCTGACTTCTGGACAGAACTTTCACCTGGCTTAGGGTTCAGTGTCTTACAGCTGCATGGAAGTTTACTTGATTGATCTTTCTGGCAGCTGAGTTTCACCCTCGTAGATGAGGACTGCAGGGGGGTGAGGTTGTTGGGGAGTGATTTTTGGTATCTCGGGAGGGAGTGTACGATGACCAAAGTTGTTAGTTGTGATTTGTTCAACCTAACTACAGTTCTCAGCATTTCTGGGTTCTTTTCTTCCTTGATGCACCCACCTAGTATTTTTTCTCATTTTCTGTTGATGATGGTTTCTCTATTATTTGTGTACTTGTGTTGATGCAATTGCAAGACATCTCTGTTACTTCTGAAAATCCTGCCTCGGGTAAACTTTTCTCCACATACCTGAACCTCATGTCAAACATTTATGTTTGGAGCAATTACATTTCTCCATTAGTTTTATTTATCAATCTATAATTGCTTTGAATACTATGGCAGAAATCTGTATGTGTGTCTATTTTAGCCACATGCTCACACGTCTTGTTGTATACTCCCATATTAGCTACTTACAGAAGAATTGCTACAGTGGCTACATCCTGCAGACTCTGTTGGTAGATAAGTTAAAGGTAGATAAGTTCTACATTTGGCTATATAGTTAATTTTCAAGTCCTAAATATTGGAGTGTGACCTTTTTCTAATCTCGTTCAGCCCTACTTAAAACACACAAAACATTAAAAAACAATTAATGCTATTTGGTTATTACGTACCGTATTATGTAAAATGATGAGGCTAAGCAACGGGGTAACCATCGTTTGAGCAGCAATTATCTTGACATACAGGAATCACAATGCGCAAAATAATTTAAAGTGAGACAAAGACAGGCTAGACTAAATGGGACATGTCTGTGGCTGACCTCGCATTATTGGGCGAGTCCGTCAAACCTGAATGTTTTCTCTTAAGAAGTACTTGCTTTGCAGTCGTTCTGTGGTGATACTCAAGTCCTGATTTGCAATACTGGCAGACAACTGCATTCTCATTCACTTTTAATGTGAAGCGCTTCCACACAAATGATGCTTTCGGTCTTTATTTACAGCACATGCAAGATGCATGTGCTGTCTACCTTCGGCCATATTGCTGAGTAATCGAGAAGGACAATTTTAATTGGTGCTTTTTAATAATCAAGTAATTGAGTTTAATTAAGTAATCCTGACAGCTCCACTACATGGCAACACCGCTGCTATGTCATTCTTCACATTGTGCCATCCTGCCATTTGGTCCTGCCTGTGGTCAGACTCCTACCTGCAATGAGGTACTCTTTCTTCCCATTGGGTTCCAGGGTGACCCCACATACCGCAGAGGAAGGGGCAGTAAATACAGTCTCAATGTCGACATCTGGACCTTTGAACATCTGTTAGAAACAGGTGAAGAGTGTTTTTTTCCCACTTTTATCTAAAAACAGCCTTTTTTAGTCATTTATGTGACTGGATTTTTTTTTAAATTAAGCAAATTAGGTTAAGTACAGCATGCAAAATCTGTGACGAGTAACCATTAATGATAGATTCAGTAAAGTTCTGTTGACAGCAATATAATTAACTGCCCTGCTGCCTACTGCCCCTATAGAATACTGGTCTTACCTTCAGTGAAATGAGGAATTGTCAAATAAATAGGAATTCACAAATAAATAGGCTTTTGACAAGTTAGATGCTACATATTGAATAGCTGATATACCGTTTTGTAGTTTTACATTTGTGCACACCAGCTACATTTGTTGGACACTTGGAGCTTACCTTGATCTGTTTGATGTCATACTGAATCCGCTTGATCGGATTACCATAGATGTCATTCCCGGAGTCCACCTCCTTCCTCCCAACCACCTTTGCCCGGATCACTGCCAAGGGGGAAATGTGCATGAACACCATTAAAAACCCAGACACTTGACCAATACACAGAGAGAGATTTATTCAGCAAAGAACTCATTACAGGAAAGTGAGGTGGCAGTTTTATCGTAATATATGCACAATATTATAGTGAAACAAGTGAGACAAACAGGTAAGAATGGTCATCTTACTGAAGAACACAAATAATCCTGCTGCTTTCTTTCCTGGTAATACTTTATAATATTAACTGCAGTGTCTTTTTATTTACTCGAGTCTCCAGAGCTGGCTGATGGTATGTCTGATCTATACATTTGCCCTGCCGAATTTCAGCATGATTGAGACTGGATAGGGTTAGGGTGGGAAAAGCAAGGGCAGTAAGCACTAAATCCCATGCCTGTAGCTCCCAGTTAAATTAAATTATTGGCTAACAAGATTTCTTCAGGATTAGCTGGGTAATTTTGTCACTAAGTGCAATTCCGTAAATGCACTAAAAGTATCAAGCATTTCCTTCCTTGACCTGCCGCAAAGTGGGAACCAGAGAGGACATATTGTTCGTTGGGTAGCTTGTTCCAAACAGGACAAACCAATGGACAGAGTGGTTGGAGGATCCAAGCAGATGAAGAAGGAACAAAAAAGATAAACAAAGGACACAAAGAACAAAAGGAACAAGAGAGGAAGAGAGAACCTAAAGCATGCTACTGCTGTCCAACACACGTTTTCCAGTGGACCTTGACTTCAGGCAGATGGGGTCAAAGGTTACTGAAAGCAGTTTCTAGCAGAGCTACTTGAAGTACTTTGTGTCATAAGCAGGATGTGGAGAGGCTTGGCATGGAAAATATGAGCCTGGAAATATTACATGCAGTGGCATAAAATAAATGAAAGGGGGTGAGAAAGTACTAGCATACAGGCTCAGCTGGTGGAACAGTCAACGTTTCTCAGACTAGAGTTCACTTTACGGCTTGGAAGGGGTGCAAGTATGGTGGCTTCGCCACTCTTAACAATGACCCCCAATCTAAGTCACACAGGCAGTCCAGTTACGTCACAGAACCCATAGCTTCCTTGCAGTACTACCTTAACCTCATGTGCTTTTAATAATAATCATCACGTATGACACACAGCTGAAGAAACCGATTAAAAATGGATTAAAATACATTACGCACGCCGTTCATTGTTGTATTTTGTCTTACAGTGGCATCGCACATCATGCCACAGAGCCATTAAAAAAGTCCAGCATAGCTTGCTCAGACGCAGTAATTGTTGCTGAGCAAAGCGGGCCAGTATTTCCACATCCCTGGGCTATCTGGGACTTCTAATAGTTTTTCCTGAGTTAGCAGAATATTCTTAAATAGGCACAGATTCCTCCCCCCCCCCTTTTAAGTAGGTCATGTGAAATATGTTCCACTAAACTTGATCACACATAAGGATTGTAAATGTGAATGCATTGAGACACATGGGGGAAAATGGTCATGTGGTCATGGAAGTGAAAAATGACTAGACTAATCTACATACATAAATTTAGTAAGTTGATTTTTTTGTACTATACCAACCAAAAAAATGAGGATGGGACACAGAAAATGTTGCTTCAACATCTGAGGCAAGACCGTGGGGAAGTGGTTCAAGATTTCATTATTTCAGTTTTTTTTGTTGTTGTTATTGTTTTCCATCTACCTCACGTGGTCAATGTTGCTGTAGGACAAAGTGAACTGGTTCCACAGAAGGGAACATTCCCACAGAAAAACAGCAGCCAGCTGAAGGCCAGTTCGGAGTCTGACCTGAAGGGAACATGTTGTGATCTAGACCCGGCAGCACAGTTTAAGTAACTGAGTAACAGATTACAAATCAACAAGCAACTAAGGTTAGAGGTCAGCCTGGGTTAAAAACAGGACCTGCTTACAAGTGCAGTAAGAAAACCCAACTACCTACCACATCACCTGACTCACAATTGTTGAACTTTTACACTCATTACAAAATAAAAGGCTCTCAAACTACTCAAGCATGTAGACATTGAGCAAAGTTTATGTTTGGGGAAAATGATGAAATACTCAGATATGTAACCATAAATGAAAAACATAAAAAATCCAAAGTATGATGTATTTAAACATACCTTAGTGGGAGTCATGATAATACAGTGCTAATTATGTCAGTAAGTACACAGTCCCATTAATACCATACCATTCTAACATGACTGGAGTGAGAATGGAGACATTAGGCCCCAATTGTGCTAACAGGTAATGTACTCAACATCCATCCATGTTCTGTAACTGCTTATTCAATAGAGAGATGCAGTCTCTCACTGTATTTCCCCTCCTTTGTAATGTACACTGCACATGAATCAATATGCTGCATGTGTTTAGATATCTTAAAAATTACTTACACCTAGTTATGTTACAGTATTAAATGTCACAGCACCACTACCGTCTTAAGTGTGTAAAGGCGATATTTCACGAATGAGGACTTCTGTCCTAAGGGTTACCTAGCAGGAGTAACAGGACACCAGTGCGTCGCCCAGTGGCCCCATTTTCCAACAGCCTGATCACTGGAAAATCCTCTGTGTGATGTACACAATGAGAGTGTATTTGTGTGGCCCCTACTATGGATTGTCATTGTGGTTTACCACACAAGGCTGTGCAGTTCACCTGACCACATCCTCTGGGATTAAACTGTTACAAGAAGTATTTCTATAATGGTCAGCAAGACAGACATATATATGGAAAATGGATTAGGGGACTACAAGACATGACTTGTTACAAGAGAGAGTAACCTAACTTTAAATTTGGTGAAGGCAAATACTGATATCTGTAGCAGTGCAGAGATTGGTGTAAGGGAGTATCCTTTAAAATCCATTTAGATAAACTAAATTTGTTTCAAGACATTGTGTATATAACCAACTGCCCTCGAAAGGAGAGAGAGATTTGCTCTGTTTTATTTTCCCACTTGCCCTGAATCCAAAGTGAGGCCATAGTGTGTAAATATTGGCAAACAAGTTAAATGAGTCATTCGCTTAAATAATTACAATACATAAGTCTCAGTTTGTAGGAAGAGCCAGATTTCCTAACCCCAAGAACTCTTCAGACAACTCTCTCTTTTTTTTTTCTTTTTTTTTAGCTAAACTGACGGGTGTTTCACCACTAACAGCTGTAGCGACCCATGTCTGTGTCTGACGCCCAGGGAAAGTTACAAGTGTCATTCTCGGAGAATAACAGTAACCACACTCCGGCACAAACTCTTGGGAACAAGGGTGCATGAGCCTTGCCAGCAGACCTGCTCTTCTGCTGGAACATAGGCCTCCTCAGGAGACCCAAACACTGCAGAGGCTGTGTCCCAGTGGATGTCAGCAAAATCTTAAACCCCTGCAAGTTTGTGCAGTTGCTTTGTTTTGGGAGCTCTGATCATGGGGTTTCTGGGATCACTGGCATGTGGGACTCTGATGCTGGGGAGGGGGCGGCAGGGGCAGTGGTGTTAGAGGCCTAGCTTAACCCAAGGGGTTCTAGGTGATGTCTCAGAGTATCATATGCTGTTGTACACTTTGAAGAAATACCTTTGCAAAGGTATAAGCTGTATTTTAAAAGCTGCACTGCAAGACATGTAGCTCTAGACTTGAAAAAAAGCTTGTTTTCATTCTCCAACAAACTTTTCCGGAGGTTGTGTTCATTTATCACGATCGTTCACTATTTCCTGTGTACTTTAGGACCTGTTTCCTAAACTCACTTCCCTCGACTTGGTCAATGGTGCAGCTTTCATGCTGTAACTTACAAATGCCTCCCCCATGCAAAGCACAAAATGAGTGACAATACACCACACTGAAGGCGTGTTTAGACCACTGTACACTCTACACCAGGGGTCACCAACCTTTTTGAAACTGGGAGCTACTTCATGGGTACTGAGCCATACGAAGGGCTACCAGTTTGAAACGCCCTCCTAAACTCATATAAACTTCATGTACAATAAACATGTTTTAAATGCTTTTTTTTAGATATTGTCACTTTCAAATCTCTATAAATGCAAATGTGATTGAAGAATAGCAACAGGATAAAATTAATTTTTACACGCTGCTCACTGGTGAGTTGTGCTATTTTTAGAACAGGTCCACGGGCGACTCAAGTGGTCCTTGGGGGCATCCTGGTGCCCGTGGGCACCATGTTGGTGACCCCTGCTCTACACTATACATGACTGTCCTTCCATCCATCTTCCATATTGCTTATCCAGCACTGCGGTGTGTAAGCCTAACCCTGGAAACACAGGGCTTAAGGCTGGAGACACTCTGGATACCAGGTATACATGATTATCTTAAGTAAATATTCATCATGAAATCATAATACTGATAATCTGTATCCATTCATACGGTATTAGAGCAATTCAGCTGTTCCCAAAAATACAGCACCCTCTCGTGAGACTTGACGGTGGCATGCAGGTCAGTATTTTTAACGAGTAGAGATACTGGCTGCATTAATATAGTGCCTGAATACCAAATAGCAAAACAAATGAAAATAATAAAAAATATTACAGAAAACATCTATTTCAGCATGTTGGAATGAGAAGAGTAAAATACAAATTCTAAAACTGTGTTTATTTGTATATTAGAGCTCCTAGCCAAAAACCGATTTGTGTGGGCCTATGGTTCTGCTTCCTAGTTCAAGGGCAGCCCAGGGCAGCTAATTAATTTCACTTCCAGCTGACACACCCACTGTATTAGCTGTAAAGGATGGAGTAGAGGAGGATAAACATCCACAGCAGTGCGTGATCTCGCGTTCCGTATATCTGAGCTCATGAGCTGTGGTAATGGGGTCTCCTGGCGTAGGCGTGCCAGTCGCCAACCACAGCAGCTCGTCACTGTACTGCAGTGGCCATCTGTCTGGAAATGGGGAAAAACAACGTCTGGGAGCAATAGAGAGGTGGGGCTGAGAGGGCTTTCCGTCCTGAGTTCCCTAGTGAAAAAGCACCTTCGCACATTGGCGGGGAGGCCTGAGCTGCGGCGGATTCCCGAAGCGAGAGGTTCTACATGTCGCTTTCCTGCGCCCAGAGGCCCATGCAGGTTTATAACCTCGTCCTCCATATGCACACCCTGCACATCCTCTACAGCCAACGAAGAAAAACGAGAGCTGAACCCTGCAGCTGCATGCTAGCTCTGCTGTTGATGAGCCCCCCCTCATCTCCAGACAGACAGCAGATGGAATCCCTGCCACTTCCTCTACCCTGAATACTCCGTCTAACAGGCCTGCCGACCTGCCCTTCCTGCTGCCTGGGGGCCCTGTGTGATGTGGCTGCTCTTAGCCAGGGTCTGTCTGGATACCGGGTGTGCTTTGGATTTGGAACGGACATATCCTGGACTTTATTTATTTGTTTGCTTGTTTATTTTCCTGGAGCTAACAGTCTCCTTCAGAATTTCTGCATAAGGTCAGCCAATAAGCTTGCTGGAGTGAACACACAGCCCAGTTGGCGTGGTGTCAATACCTGGTTCCACCTCCATTTGCCCTGGCTCTTTTCCTCTTTATAGAGAGAGAGAGAGAAAGAGAGGGGAAGAGATGATAAAACTGCAGGCCTCAGTCTAAACTCAGTCTGAGTTAAAAAAAAAAAATGTAAAAGTTTTCAGGACCATCTCACTACTAGGACATTTACTTTGTAGTTGCTTTTGTCCAAAGCATGTAAGGATCAGAGAGAAAGGTCAGCCAGTGTCCTGGGAGCAATTAGGGTTAAGGGCTTTGCTCAGTGGTGAAATCACTCAGCCACCAGCAGGATTTGAACTGATAACCTTGTGATCATGGGCACAGAGCCCAAAGCTGCGGAGCAACCTGCACATGCAGCACATACAAATATATTGTTTATTCATATGACCAAAATCACTGATCTACATGATAGCATCTAAGTACAGTTTGTGCAGACAATAATAGCTGCTTATCCCTCTTCCCTGTTTGAAGCCTTGAATCCAGACTATTTTCTTCAATGTAAAATGTAATGTAACATTATCATGCTCACTTTAATCCAGAATGCGATGCAGCTGTTGGAGATGTGCAGGTTTGTGTAGCGCTAGCTTTGTAAAGCCAAGGGGCTTGTCCTCTTTTTGTCCCATATAACCACACCTATATATTAACTGCTCAAAGAAATGGAAGAACTGAAGTGAGACCTTCATTCCTATGGTCTCTCTCTCCTAGATTAAAAACAAGCCCGGTACTTCATGAAGATTAGCCTTACTGCTTTCACTCCGATTTTTCTAAAGGTTTTGTAAAAGTAATACTGCGTAACACCTGAACAAATTTTCCTGACCTTCACTGATCATATATCTTCCTGTCAAATCTCAGCTATTTCCCAGCTGCCCCTCCGCTACATCTCATTTCCAGATCCTTTTAAGCTGTCCATGTGAACTATCAGCTTATTTTTGTGGGAAGCTGAAACAGCAAATGTTTTTTGTGATGCAAGTATAATGAAAACAGTGCTGGAGAGAGGATGCACCATTCATATAAAATCCACCACCCTATTACTGTTAGAATACCGTTAGCCTGTTCCCACTTTAATAGTGGGGCATGAGGTGGTGGCAGAAGTACGTGATCAACAGCGGGAGTTAGAGTGAGTTACAAGCAGTGGCTACTGTCTTCCGTTTATCGGCATCCAAGTTGGGCGATCAGCGACCAGCGATCAGCGACCAGCGACCAGCGATCCCCACAAGGGCCAGCCGGGCTCAGCAACCCCCTCTGCTCCGCTCTGAAGGTTTTCCCTGCATTTTCTGTTTTGCATTTGGTTCAAGAGCTGATTTATAGATTCAAGTATAAGTTGATATACTAAACACATTTATGTGGCGAGTAGCTAGGTAACATTACCATACATTTATCTCCATGTTACCACAACCACTTCACCCTGACTCAGTTTGGTAACACATCAGTTCCCATTTTCCTGACCTTACACCAACAGAGAAAATGATGCCATCTGTTATGGTTGCAGCATTTCTAAAATCTGTGTAGAAATCCTCACCATAAAAACAATGTGTTACTGCAATAGTTGCAAAGGATTAACTGTTTTGTGGCTCCGTTGCAGCCTTGCACAACTGTGTTACAAGATGAGAGTCACGCATCTTGCAGTAGTACAGAGGAAAGAGCACAAATAATTTGTATAGCATCAGGAAGCGATTTGCATGAACCTTTTGACTATCCTACAGGAAACAACTGACTGATAACTTAACCACCAGGAAAAATAACCCTGCATATGCCCTCAAACACCTTCTTCCAATAGTTCCCTTCAAATCCAGGAGTAAAAATGGCTGCCAAAGTCACTAGGGTCTTTATAGGGAAGTTATATGTGCTGTAGTCTTTAGCAATTTAAACTGTAGAAGTTGTATAGTTTAACTCCCAAGAACTTTATTTTCGAGTTTTGTGAGGTGATGACTAAATGAATTCTCTGGTTTATCACACCAGAAAACATATTAATATGCAGAATGAACCCCCCCCTCCATTCTGAAAGGTATATGTTTCATAATTACAATCACATTTCCTCCACTACCTACAGCAGAGTCCCATGCATGAATTCAGATATCACACTCATGTTACAGCAAGTTGCACGTAGAGTCTGTGCACATGTGATTCTAAAAAGTGGGTGAAGTGACAGCACTGCAATAATAATTAGATTCACTCATCATCTTAAGGGGCTCCTGAAGGTATTGTTCATTTCTTAAAAGCTTGGTCATTGGTATCGGCTCACCATGGCATGTACTAAGCTCACACTTAGGACATAAAGTGTTTCTTTAGAATTCTATCAAATTAGACATCTCATCTCAGAGAAAAAAAAATTCAAGTCTAAAAAACAAAAACTATACTATGCTTTTAAATATTAATTAGATATATCAGTTCACTTAAGCCGAATATTCTACTGCTGTGTTGACTTCTGCATATACCAAGACTGTATTAAACGATTTTGACACTCATAAGAACATTCGGAATGACACTGTCCACACACTGCTGGTGAATTTCAGTATCATAGAACCGGGGTGCTGAATCAAAGCCAATTGGTACAAAGAAAGAAACAATAGATTATACTGTAGCATCCCACATGAGCTTGTAACCAGAAGGTTGTTAGATCAAAATGCTGAACCTGAAATTCTTCGTTAAAATACCCAACTGTGTAAACAGTAAGGTTGTAAGCTGTGATGGATGAAAGAGTCAGCTATGCGACTAAATAATAATAATCCAGATGGGAGGAGTTTCTCACACCACTTGGAGAATACCATACATATTTCTTAAAGGTCCTCTGCATTTTATTGCTTTTCCGCTTGTGTGTATCCAGAACTGAACCAGACGTCATACTGGGCCAGATGGTTCTGTAATCTGCTGGGAAGTTGGATTCCGATTGAATTCCACTCCCAATAAGTAATTTAAACTATAAAAGGGGAAGAGCCATGGGCTCCTGTGGAACTCTGGGGAAGCGGGGGACTTGAATTCCGCCATTCATGCCAGCATCTGGATTAATGCTGTCCCATTTAATTAATCCTGAACTGGGCGGGAATGTCCCGTGGGACCTGTTGCAGCAT
The DNA here is from genome assembly GCA_025773925.1 of Cryptomyrus ogoouensis. Lineage (NCBI taxonomy): Eukaryota > Metazoa > Chordata > Actinopteri > Osteoglossiformes > Mormyridae > Cryptomyrus > Cryptomyrus ogoouensis. The sequence continues at coordinate 2,618,964 of JAOYFF010000042.1, forward strand.
TCCTGTCATACTTCAGGCCTGATGACTGCCACCGCCCTTTTACTCGAGAGCTGGCCGGAGTCCCTTCCAAGCAGGAGAACCTGGAACGTCGAGCCCCCGGCATGCAGACCACCGCCAAATCTCTCTCTCACTCCGTTTCTCTTGCTAGCGCATGCCACGTACACACCAGGCAAGACTGGCCCCCCGTGCCATGGAATCCTGCCTTGGCGAGGGCTCTAAGAGAAACAGTCGTCTTCACAGAAGGCCTGTCCAAAATGCACTCACCCACATCACAGATAGGCCAGACCTCAACCCATGGCTCATACCTGGCATCATTCACCCTGTTCATCACTTGAAAGAAATGTGTAAATGTTTGCCTCTCACTGTAAACTTCTTTTCCCTCAGTATTACTGAGCTCAGTTGCTTATAGCCACTTCTTGCCTTTCAGAAGGCTGCTAAAATCGGTTTCTGTAATTCTGGTCCCTGGCTACCCCGCCCACTTTTCACTGCTGGCATCATAGCACTAAGTGTGGATGAGCGCGCTGCAGCCGTCACCGCTAGCTAAACAGAGCTAGCAGCAGCCTGCCATGGAGGCTCGTTAATTAACCATCAAAGCCATTTCATGCAGCCACAAGAACACATGGTAGATCTGAAGTGAGAAGCTAAGATGTGCCACTCGGTCTGTGCCCTGTTTTCTGTTTTCCTCTTTTCCTAATAAACGTTATGGAATCTAGTAATTACATTTGATTTTGCTGTTAAACAAAAACATCGTTTAAACATGTATCTCTTCTTGCATGGAAACAAGAATTTATATAAACCAAGTATCATACTTTTAAATGGGTACCTATCAAAATAGCCTCAAATGTAATGTTATGCAACAAGCCACACAGCGCTGGCTTTGAGATATTAAGATAAAAATTTGAAATGTTTATTCTGTCGAGGTTGTATTATTGTGCTAAATGACGGCGATGCGCATCACCGCCCACTGGCGCTCCGACGTCGCGAATGACCTGTTACACTCGGGTTATTAACAACCACAAGGTAATGGAGCCCAGCCTCTCGGCCTTGCTTTACTAGGCTCCTGCGGTGCCACGGTTCCAGTTATTTCAAATAATGAAAGTGCAATATTATAAGCCGAAGTTCTCAGTGATGAAAAACGGCTCATATTTTTCCTTTCTCGCAAAGCCGCCAGTGGCTGATGCTGGGGGAACACACTGTGAATCCAGTTTGTCTACATGAAACAACCATTTTCTGGAAGTTAGTTTAACTTTGCCTGGGAAAACGGCAATGGAATTTCAGAGCCATTACACTTTTACGGGCACGTTTGAGCCTGTTATCCTTTAAGCGGTCTCCTCCAGTTTGGACGTCCCGAGGTGAACAAGTCACAAGAAATTGCTCCGGGTAGCATCAAAAGCAGGAAATCAAACAGAAATTTCGCATCTTCTGATAAGGCGGGGAGTAAAGGCGGACAGAGTGAAAGAAAATGTGACCGTCCCACTTACAGTAAGGCGCGGCATACAGCTCTGCGCCGTACACTAATACATCGTATTAAATGTAATATGAACTGAAATACGTTTCATATATTAACATTTTTGTCCATTAATCATGGCAAGCCGCTTCGCATGAGTATATTGTACTTGAAACACAAACGAAGGCCACAGAGATTAATTATGAGGAAAACCTTTTTGACAAAATTACAGCAATATGCTCAGAATAATAACGGTATCTTTGTTGGCTTCCCCACTCGTTCCATCCATTTGAGTGTGCGCGCCCTCACGTTGCGATGAAATGAATACTCGTTGACAGACATTTTTTTTTTAGTGAAGACAACCTTGGGATTTTAAAAATCACATTCCTGTGTTCAGTGGACTTGCAACATGAACCCAACAGTTTGTAAGGGGTTGGGGGGGGGGGGGGGGGGGGCGGAGACGGCGGACCCCCCCCACGGGCCACCGCCGGTTGGGGGTTGGCGGGCACGCGGGCGAGACCGATAAGGCTGCGACCACCCACCCCGC
>JAOYFF010000042.1:2627363-2643077 GCA_025773925.1 Cryptomyrus ogoouensis
ATGCTGTCAGTGTTTACATTTTGTTTTGTTGTCCTATGCGCCGTATCTTATGATTGAGTTGGTGTTGTCGCCGTACAGTCTACATACCTGTCATAGCAAAGATTATCAGATCCGTACGTATCGCACAGTGTGATAGGTAATGATTTTATAAGATTACTGAAATCACAGTGTGTACCGGGCATGTCTTCCCTGCCTTGTTTAATAAGACTGTTTGCAGTTACAATAAGCTGCACCTACCTCTAGATGTTTCCTTAGGTTGGACATGGACTTTTTAGGTGTCGACAACATCTTTACAGCCGGTAAACACGCACTGCAATGCACAGTTAAATTTGTGCCTTTTCCCGTAATATATCGGAAATGATTTTTGTTATATATTTCCAGCAATGGAATGCATTCCTTTTCTTGTCTGCCATTCCCTGCAACAGAAACTCACACTGCTCCGGCAAGTTAATTAGCAGAATTGGCACTGTAAGTATAGACGCGACAGGATAACCAATCAGAAGCATCGAATAGTTTCAAACTTTCGGCTGTGGAGGGATATAGCGAAGGAGGATGTTTTGCATAAGAAAAACACGAAAAGCAATAAAAATACTGTTATTTAAGATATTAGCAAGATTTTGCATACAATCTTATGATGTAACTCAAATTGTAATCAATTTAATTACACTTTTTTCTCTAGTAACTGTAACGGATTAAAATTACATTTTTTGTAATTAAATTACGTAACGCCGTTACATGTAACTCGTTACTCCCCAACACTGATAAGTGGATATGCAGAGGCCAGATGACCAAGCTGTGCTGCATTATAAGGACCTACACAAAACAACACAAAACCCCGACTACAAGAGCAGCCCAAGGCAACTTTATTTACTCAGAAACACAGTAGAATCTTTGAAACAATCTATTGAAAAATATGTCTGTTCTCAATGTATTACAGAAAGCTTTGGTAAAGAATTATTTTTTGATAACACTGTGATACTGATTTTGATAGCAAATAGAAAAATCAAATGTTTTTATTAACCATGGGTAAACGATTATGTTTTAATGTCTAAAATGTTGATATTTTAACTGGTATATAACATAAAAACCATTGGTAGAAGTTTAAAGAGTTACTGTTTAATTTAGTAGATGAAAAGATAACTGCAAACAGAGAATAGAAGAGAAGAAGAGCAGACTTTTATGCATGTACGCCCAGAGAAAGGCATTCACTGTAAACCACTACATTTTATACTCGGGACGAACGACAAATTGGAATGAATATTGGTCAGTGAAACAGGGGTAGGCCTGACCCGTCGTGCTGTTGGCTGGGAGGTACACAATGTTGTCCTTGAAATCTTGAACGTGGAAGATGTAACCAGTGTCACACACCATGACGACCCTGTTATTGTAGCTGATTCCTTCATAATTCTGCACATAGCTACTGGGGTAGAGCCGGGCTGCTAGGCCCGAATTACAGGTGTACCCTCTGCGTGCACACTCCTCTGCGGAGAAGTAGATCTCCACAGTCCAGGTCATCATCTTATCCTGGAAGAAGGCATTGTTAAATACGGGGGTTGTAAAAGACCTGCTGAAACCATTGTACCAACCATTATAAGGGTTGTTAAAGTTGTTTTGCTTGTAATTGCTGATATCCGTGGCACTGATGATGTAACCCCATGGGCTTCCGGTGTAGGTCCTGGGGGAGTACCCCACATCCACACTGTCCATGTGCGTCTTCAGCTTCTGGAATGACAGGACGTGGAATGAGTAGCCTTCCACCATGTCCGCATCGTAGAGCGCTGTGTACTTCTTGTACATGCCTGAGGTGAACTGGAGATCATACAGAGTGTCGGCCGAGATCATGGAGAAGCGGATGTTGTTCAGTAAGGCGGCCACGGTGCTCGGCTCGGTTTCGTTGCCACTAGCCATGAACCAGCTCTCCAAGGCATTTAGCAGGAATGGTTCATCTGGCACTATCACGTCAGAGCGGGATAGGAGAGCCTGCAGGGTCTCTGTGGACAAAGTGCTCCAAGCCGTGGAGTTGATCAGCGCCTCACAGTTCCAGGCCAGGTACTGCAGACAGACCTCCTGCAGCACTCGGTCCCCGGTGCGGATCCCGTCATCATACATGGACAATGGGGAGCTGAAGGTATCGTCCTCGGGCAGCAGCCAAGGATAGAGGCGAGCTGAATCGGCCTGTAGCTGCTTTACCCCGAACTCTGATGCCATCTGGTGGAGGCACAGGACTGAGGCGATGGTTATACCAATCTGCCTGGTATACAGATACCTGGAGACAATACAGATTTCACTCTTTTGGTTACTTTGACTCGTTTCAATACAGCCAGCATGAGTGGCCATATAACATAGATACTAAATGTCGACCCAGGATTACTTGAGGCTAAAATTGAGCTAAAAAGACAATGACCAGCTGAAAGCCTGGCAACATGGCGGAGAACGGACCTGAGGAAGCTGGAGACGTAGGGACGGCAGGCCGAGCTGACCAACATGGTGAGGTTGCTGGATCTCTGCAAGGAGCTGACTAAGGTGAAGTCCGGGTCCAGGGAGAGGATGAAGCGATGGGTGCAGAAGGTCTCGTCTGCTGGGTCCCTGTTGGGACTCTGCACCACAATGCTGAAGTCGCAGCCAATGCCACTGTCCCACAGCCTGCCCAGCTTCTCTGACAAGTTCAGGCCGTCATCCACAGCATAGACATGCACGTTGTTGAGGGCAGTATCTGCGGATGAGAAACATCTAGATCATTGTCCTCAACAGTGATGTTCCCGAAGTGACCTTTTAAACGGGTGTCCTGGCCAAGGCGTCCATGTAAGAATTAACGTGGCCGGTCCTGGAGTCTTATGTCACGTTAATGAACTATAATGACTGCTGTGATTCTGGTTCCATCAGAACTGGACTGTTGAGACCTTACCTCGGTCACAGACAACCCCTGCGTCCTCACTGTGGGTACAGTCAGAGACCCCCCAGCCTTTGAAGCAGCAGCTGGGCAAGTCACTCTCATCCCCTGTACACTCCATATCATCCAACCAGATGGCCCCAGATCCTGCCCGACATATGACACCAACACACATATTAACTAAAACCGTTTAATTACAAGAACCTTGATTCACTTCCTTAATATATAATTTAGCAAGGGAAGCATGTTCAACTACTGGTCCCCTGCTAGTTTTATGATCATGTAAATGCGTGTGTGTGCAGAACTTCAGTACTTGTTGACTAAGTGTGGGAATTTCACCCCTGCCCCCTAGTGGTCAAATGTGAAAATTAGCACAATGTCAGCAAAGTGAGTCGGGCTCACCTTGGCCATACGTGGCACCTGAGACAGCGGACAGAGCACCAGGGAAATTGAGCTGGCGGCACACCACCTGTGCCTCAGCTATGCCCCAGCCGTCGTCACAAACCGTCCCCCACTGCCCACCGTAGAACACCTCCACACGGCCTTCGGAGGACCGCTGGCCCCCCACCAGCCTCACATCTCCATCCCTGGCCCCTGTCAAGCGGTAGGTGGACACACACAGTCAATCGGCTTGTTGGTAACCAAGAAGCCTTTGGTCCAACCCCTCTGGAAGGGATGGCCTCACTATCGAAATCAGTGACTGATCTCCACACAGGAATAAACCGCATCTCACAGCAAGGTTTTGGCTGGACAGGGCAAGGATCCCTGTGACGAACTTGAAAGCAAAAGCATCTGAAGCAGTGAACCATGAATGGAAAATATCTTAAACATGTTCGTAACCATTTTATACCGGACTGAACCATGGCATCACAGCTGTGTAGCCCTAAGAAACCACAGGTCACAAGAGCAGAAGCAACGCTGAAACGAAAGTGACTGTGAATGAACCTGATGGACAAGAAGTCATACATTCCTCCTGTGGTTTATGTCATATGCATGACGGGGTGGGATTCTAATTATTTTCAGGGAAAATGAAACCCCACGTGTTTTCTAGAACAATCCTGGTACTTGGTGCTTACCTGCAGCCAAACCGAGGGCCACCAGGAGCAGCAGGAAGCAGCCGGTCCAAGCCCACATCTTCTGTGTCCTCTTCACTGAGCACGCTGAAGACGAGAGCTCACTTAGCGTCTTAGATCGAAATGAAAAGCAAAGCATGTTTGAAGGTGGGGGCCATAGCGGTCGACACTGTGGCCTCACCTTCAGGCCTGGGGGGTGCAGGAAGGCATGTGTCATTAGATTCCCCCCATGTCTGCTCTGGTTTCCTCTCCAAAAACTTGGAGGGAAAGTGGTGTCTCGGTATGGCCTTTGGTGTGTGTGTGTGTATGTGCGTGTCTGTGTGTATGTGTGCATGCATGTGTGCGTGTGTGCGCGCTTGTGCCCGCGTGTGCCCTGCAATGTACTGGATATGCACCACACACATCATGACCTTGCACTGCATAAGTGGTTTTGAAGGTCAATAGATATTAAAAAACGTGAAGTGCAAGTGATTAGCACACAGTGTGCACCAACAAAATGTGTCCTCTGCATGTAACCCATATGCGACATAGCAGGGGGCAGCTAATTCGGCGCCCGGGGAGCAGGGCTTGGGGGCGGCACCTTGCTCAGGGTACCTCAGTGGCACTTTGCTGGTCAGGGATTCTTTCGATTACAAGTGCACTTCCCTAACCATGACGTCACCACCCGCCCTCAAGTCAATCTTTTCGCTGCGAACAAGCTGGTGTGATTTAGTTTAACTTTAAAAAAACGAATAGTAAGTACCAGGTCTTTTAAAATAAAATATGAGTGCAGCATTAATAACAAATTAGTCATATGCTACTTAGAAAATGGCAACAGAAAAATACACAATGTACTCCGATAAATGGTAAACAAGTTCAGGGAATCGAAGGAGTACAACCTCAACATCCATATTTTCAATGATGTAAGACAAAAAAACATTAATTAGGTATCCGCTAAATTGGTAATTTTACGTAAACATAATGTAAAATGATTATATAAGGGTAATAAAGTCATTTTACTAGTTTTATACAACTGAAAACAGGCGGGAAACTAGATCGTAGTGTTTAATGATTAGCCGCATCAAACACCTTTCATTAAAATTAGGCAACAGCAAAAATATAGAAGCGAATTATAAGGTGAAGATTTTAATCTTTATGCACATTTGCAAATGATCGTTTTATCATTTGATGACACCCTAACTAAAATGTACTTTTATGCTGGAAATATTTTAATATTGATTTAATCATGCTGTTGCGTAACATAAACCAGTTATAGAATATGCATTTATGAGATATGTACAGTAGCAAAGTCAATAATACAAAGCACTATAATTGGTATATTTATTATTATTATTGTTATTATTATTAACATTTATTAATAACCATAAACTCCAAATCCCAATACTTTTGCGTCTTACCCTTTTCAGGAGTTCGGAGGGAAACTGCGTGCTCCTTAATTCTTCGGCTGCCCTATTTATCCCGTCCATGCCAGCCACCTCCCCCTGAATCGCATATACCCACACAATACACAGTCACAGGTTTCATTTTCCCGAGAAATGTAGACTTAAAGCGCTCACACACCCGACTTACATCCCGCTAAAGACATTCCTTTCTGGGTTGATGTGGTGTGCATCATCCTACGACGGCACTGGCTAGCCTACCAAGTATATAAACAAATTTGTCCCAAAAGAAATACATTGATTTCCCATTACGTCAATACACCTGTCTAACTGCTGTCTGCAGGAAAACTGCCCGTCAATCTGTTGTTTTGCAGTTCTTAATACAGTAATACTCTTCAGTGTTAGCAGTAGCTGAATTCAAATTGATTAATTGCTTTTAACTCTTATCAATTGACAGTAAAACTTCAATCCCCCGAGTCCTCATAAACTGGCCAATAAAACCTAAATCAACTCAGTGGAAAATTCTTCAGGAAAATAACATTACAGCTTCCAGAAGAGCTGATAGTTTAAATGATTCCATTTCTGCCGATAATTACAGCGTGGTAAGTGGTGCAGGGCCTATTTGAGGGATTACCGTGCTGTCGCATCTTCAGCATACACGGCGGTGACCTGAACGTGTCCAGAAGTGCTTTACCCACCAATTATATTTCTATTTTCAGTTTAATTTTTAACACAAATTTGTAGCAAAAATGAAAGTGGTAAGAGTTGTGCTGAAGTCAGTATGTGCTGAAGTCGATTTGACTCAAATAATGAGGCATGGAATCGGACGGCTGATGTGATGTAAACAGGCATCCTTCCGGACCAGCTGCCGCTTGTCAGCTTGACGCATCGCTGACTTTACACTAGAGAGTGTTAAAACCACTCCTTCTTCCTTTCCAGCGTTTTGTCTGAACACTTAAACACTTGATGGAACTAATAGCTTTTTTAACCGAATTACTTGTTCTCAGTAGAGAAGTTGTTGGAATGTGCATTTGTTGGATAACCTGAAGGCTTTTACATCTACTGTTTTATTGAAGTAATTTATTGTGTTTTGAAAATTAATCAGATCACCTGGGTTTTGTCTAAATCTGGAACTGATTATATCTAAACGGATTCAGCACTTTGTGGCAGGAAAACAACTAATGGAGGATCTCGATCTAGATGGTATAAAGGGAAAAACCCAGCAGACCAGAAACGCAGCATTCCTGACACTGTTCGGCACGGGACACTTGTTTTGTTATTGGACTGTAGCTATGGAGAGCAAGATGAGACAAATTCCTATGTACCAGTGCGAATGGCTAATACAGGGTTTATCATGGCTATTTATCATTAACATGTGTCGTTATCACAGCATGTGATGAAGCCTCCTATATTCGGCCCTGGATGTGTGTATTAAGAAGCTCATTGTCTCAACAAAATTAGTCACTGAAATCTATGGCTTATCCACCAAAACAAAACCACCACTAGAGGGAGTCATGTCCATTGAGATGCCAAGGACAGGAGATGGACGCTCCTGTTGTTCACCACGCAGACGGCTAGCTATAAATGCATTTTTATGCGTTATCTTGCACTGGGGGGTATTTTGTATAATTTTCGTTCTGCAATTCTCAAGGTGGCCAGTCATTATGAGATCAGTGTCGTTGCAATGTATCAGTAAGGTCAAGTTTCAGTTCAAGTTTGTCATGTGTACATAGCGCCATGAGATGTTTACTTGCCTGTCCCCTGCAGACTGTCATAGCATTCATAGCATTCATAGTGTGTTATCAAAAGATAACAATGAACAATGATCACAGCAAGAACTATAAGTAATACAGACTATAAATAACACAAAATACACATACATAAAGACTCATCACAAAAACCAATCGCAAAGGAACTTATGAAACATCAAAGTAGGCATATGACATTTTTGAGTGCCTTTGTTTTGCTTTGTGCAGGGTAATCCTGATATATTTCACATGTCACTGACTGGATGAAGCAAGTAAGAGTTCCTGTGTCCACATATACAAAAGCCAAATTCAGAAACTAGAATCATAAATAGCAAGTTAGTGGTGGATGAACAGAGTGTGCAAAGGCCCAAGAGTTTACTGTAGAGTGCCATTATATTTTGTAATGAGTAGCCGCTGAGTTGTCTTACGGCTTCCCAGCGCCCTTGTGGTTCAAATGCTAATGATTATGTGTTGACTTGACTGCCAGGAGGGAGGGGGGAGAGAGGTGGCCCTGGGGGGTGGCTTGGGTCCATGTCGGTGTGGCCTACCTCTCTGTGGAAGTGTGTGACCTGGCCATGACCTGGGCAATCTTCCCCACCCACGTCAGTGCTTTGAGGCAGGGCAGGTCCAGAAACACAACACACTGACGCCGATTCAGGTTTCAGGTTGCTATTTGTTTTGATTGTGAAAGTGATTGTGACAAAAGGAAATAAAACATCTCCAAGAATGTTTAGGGCTTAAGCCGTGTAACCCCCCCCCCCAGGGCTGCCCATGACTCGCCGTCCACCATACCATAATAACCAGGAAGCCTGAATTTCTTCATGTATGTTGACTACTCCAGATATGTTCATATGTGATGGTGAACCTGAAGCTTCTGATCCTTCTCCGCAGCTTCTTCCAGATCTAGATGGGAAAATGATCGTCCTCTTGCTTGCCAAAATCGTTGGCCTGCTCCTTGATCTTGCTTATTTGGGGGGGGGGGGGGCTTGTTTAAGAGATAAGAGACTTTATTGTCATTGTATCAGAAATACAACGAAATTTGTTTGGTAGCTCACGGCTCAGCAGCAAAGAGGTACATTAATGTACCACATTACTATAGCATACAGTCTCGTAGACAATATAAAGAAAATATAAATAAACCTAATATAACTATGGGTAAAATACAATATAAAAATATATTCCCTTGTGCAGTCAACGGTGTGCTGGATGAGAAAATCCTAAGTTATTTACAGATTTAGGTATTTACAAGTCAATGTGATTAAAGTGACCAAGTGCATATCAGCAGCAATACAGAGGTGTGGATGTGACTTAAGGGTCAGTGTTCTGTAGTGGGAAGGGGCGTGACGGAGGCCACTGCTCTCGGGAAAAAGCTGTTCCTCCGTCTGTTTGTTTGTGATTTGATGGTCCTGAATCTTTTGCCCGATGGGAGGGGGACAAACAATTTGTAACCCGGGTGGGTGGGGTCCTTGATGATGTCGCTAGCCTTCCTACATAGACGGCTAGCATAAATTCATTGTTCATTGTTCAGATCTGGGAGCTTGGTACCCACGATCCTCTGCGCAATCTTAACTATCCGGGCCAAGTCTCTCCGGTTCTCTGCCGTGCAGCTGGAGTACCACACTGTAGCCCCGTAGCAGAGAATGCTCTCTGTTGTGCTCCTGTGGAAGTTAACAAGGAGCTGAGAGGGGAGTCTGGCTTTTTTTAGTGTTTTTAAGAAGAAAAGTCTCTGTTGAGCTTTCTTCACCGGGTAGGAGGTGTTAGCAGTCCATTTCAGGTCCTTTGAGATGTAGATCCCCAGGAATTTGATGTCGTTAACCTTCTCCACTTGTGTGGAGGGGGAAGGTTTCGTTTTCCTGGTTCTCCTAAAGTCCATAACAATCTCCTTTGTCTTGGATGCATTCAAGACAAGGTTGCTGTCTGAGCACCACTGTAGCAGGTGTGCAGTCGTGTGTGAATAGGGTGAAAAGGGCTGAGCTGAGGACACAGCCCTGTGGTGTGAATAGGGTGAAAAGGGCTGAGCTGAGGACACAGCCCTATGGTGTGAATAGGGTGAAAAGGGCTGAGCTGAGGACACAGCCCTGTGGTGTGAATAGGGTGAAATGGGCTGGGCTGAGGTGACATTTATGGTCTGTTGGTGAGAAAGTTCAGAATCCTTAAGCAGAGAGTGGTGGTTCGCCCCAGGTTGGTGAGCTTGGTTAGTTTACAAAGGTTTACAGAATTAACAGATACAGTAACAAATAGAGTAACTGCTTGAGATAAAACATACGTCACGATTCATTAATGATGAATTAACATGAAATCAGTGTGTAATTAAGCCTTAGTTTGAGGTTAATTAATACATACGTAATAGCATGATACTATAGTATTTGTGCTACATCAAGTGTTATCATTATAATCCATATAATATATTCCCTACCTATACAGCACAGTTGGTGAATCTGGCAGAACAAGCATTTCACTGTATGTTATACGAGTACGACTGCATGTGACAAATAAAGAACTTTGAACTTTGACTTGATGAAGGATTTTGAGTAAGGCACTTGATTTCAGAAAAGACTGTGGAATTTATAGCATATCCATCTATTTTCCAAACTCTTATTCTGGTGAAAGACAGTGGGCCTGGACCCCATCCCAAGCAGGGGCCACAAGCCTGGAGGGGGGGGGCCCTGCCAGCTCATCACAACGCACTGATTTGAAAGGCCCCTTTCATGATAGCTAGGTCTCTAAATATAGGGGCAGCATGACCAACTAAATGCGCTCATTTTTAGTCTGGCTTGAATTCAAATCGCATGACAGAATGTTACTTCATGACATTTTACGGATCATAATTTGTCAGCAGAAGTTTTTTTTTTCTAACTGCTAGATGTATCTGGAATTAAAATATGTTTTATTAATGTCATTGTCTGTGAAATATACTTACCATTCTATGTGGATTAGATAAATCTATATTTGTCAGGCATTTATTTGATTGTTCAAGGGCTACAAAGCAGCACTTGTTTGTAAATTGGAAATTATTTTGTAAACAAACACAAAAACAAGGTGGTTGTTGGCAATAAAACCCGATATTATTATTATTATTATTATTATTATTATTAGTATTATTATTAATAATAATAATAATCAATGCAATAAAGCCCACATGAGTAAGCAGTAGCTCAGTAGCTGGTACAGTGGTTAGCACTGTTACCTCACACTTCTGGGACCAGCGTTTGAGTCTCTGCCAAGTGCATGGAATTTGTGTGCTTCCCCCAGTGTCATCGGGGGTTTCCTGTGGGTACCCCGGGTTCCTCTCCACCGTCCACAAACATGCTGAGGCTATTTGGAGTTACCAAGTTGCCTGCAGATGTGTGTGAGTGTGCCCTGCGATGGGTTGGCACGCTGGCCAAGGTTGCTTCCTGCCATGTGCCCATAGGCTCAGGACCCCCCCCATGACCCTGAATAGGACAAGTGGTTACAAAAATGAATGGATGGATGGAAGGAAGATGGGCTGCCTCAATACCTGGCAAAGGGGGGGGGGGGGGACCTGATAATACATGCAAAGTCATGGGATTTTGAAACTTGGTTCACAAATAAAACAACAAACAAACAAATTAATTTTTGTATAGCACGTTATCACAACATTACATTGTCTGAAAGCGCTTTGCAGCATGTGTAAACAGATTGTACATTACAAATATACAGGTGTGGATAAGTGACAAGGTGACAGTACAGCTGGGCTGAGCGTCCAGTGAATCAGCAAGTTCAAGCACTGGAGCAAGAGCTATATATTGAGCTGAAAACACAACAACAATATAATAAGAGTGATTCAGAACAAAGACTAGGGCAAAATGAACATGTATTTTATTTTGCAACACCCAGGTGACTTGAAGGGGGTAAATAGTTCCTTGTTAGTTTTGCCACTGTTCATGGGGGTCTCCCCAGGGCGCAGAATGATTGTGGGGGGGAAGGGCTGTAAGGCACTGAACCTGGGGGCAATTTAAGAGAGTGCTGGGCAGGTTTTCTGGCTCCCTCTGTTGGTTGTCTGGTTGTAGTTTGGCATGAAAATATATTTGTAAGGCTTGGGTGTGGCTGACAACAGGCAGTGTTAGAAGGAAAGGTTCGATTTAATTGTTCAAAGGAAAGGTCTGATTTATTTAGTAGCAAACGCTACAATATTGACGTCAGTGTATTGTTTCGTCTTACAATAGTTTTCATGTAAATCAAGAATACATTTTTAATAATGAACAAATCGTTGAGATAAAGTGCAAGCATGACCTTGCGGCGGTAGCGTTTTTTTTTTGCTGCATGTCCTCGTTTGACGCATGGAGTGTTGGGTCTCAAATGTAATGTGTTGGTCACCGTCGACCAACCAGATTTCACTCCGGGAGTGACGTCAGACACCCATTGACAGCGCTCTGGTTAAACGTATAGAGAACTTCCAGCCGTACATCCACCTTCTATACCTTTGGTACCTGTTATTTTGTACAGGGTTGCAGTTGGTTGGTTATGAGTTATAAAAAAAATACGATTAGTAGTGTGGGGCTTTAAAATCACGCTGTTCAGTGTCATCAGAATACACAAGGGCAAATTGGCAAGTGTCGTGTGAGTAGGGAGAAAAGAATGCAGTTCAATACGTGTATGTTATGCAACATATGTACACCTTCACAAATCGGTTGGAAGGTTACAAATGTTAAAATATATGAAACCAATCGCTAGTATGTGTGCTGCACATCACGAAGATTTCTGTCCCTCTCATCATGCTTCCTCTTTAATGTAGGGGCAGGAGAAAGTCGCTTTAGAATTAAACTCCATACGCCACATAAGCACTCGCCCGGGCGGTAGCAGGGTACTATACGTCTATACATATAAAAACAACAATGACGGACACACAGCTAGAAGGTAAGCTGTTTAAAATGGATTCCGCAGCGAAAGCCGCCAGTTGCTCGTCCTCCCGAGGCTAGCGATTGGCTGACATCACCCCTGACGTCACGGTCCGGCTGTAACAAAGTCTCCCGCTTATTGCCTTATGACTATGTCAATCAAAGTGGCTCACGCCCACTTACATTGCAGCATGGGCTAATGGTTATAATGTAAGAAAATACAGATACTGTAACGAAAAAAGACGTTTTCGGAGGAAGAGGAAAAAAGACATCGCACTCCAGTGATAAATGGCAAAGGTAACGTCCATTGATATTTTGGGATGTCTGTCAATTTAAAACTAGGGAAAAAACATCTGACTATCAGCTAAAAATACAAATGTTTTGAATTTGACGTGACTTGGGGGGTGTCTTCATTGCAGCATATAACTGGGGCTGGCAAAGCACCTAGACCGTTAAGCATAATTATCGTTGACGAAGTATTTTTTTAATTTGATTACTGTGTGTTTATTTTTTATATTCGTACTGACCTGTAAGTTGATTTGCAGTTCTTAAATAAATTGTTATTTTTAATATTTTAGGAATGATTTTTGCGAGTAATTTTAATAGGTAGAAGTATTAGTACTAGCAGCAGCTGCAGCAGTAGTAGTAATTATTATTATTTATTTGTTTATTGCTTAGGACAGTCATGCAGATAACAACTGCCGTGGTTTTCCGCAATGGTGGACTTTTGAAAGTTAACGTAGCCTATTTCTCAGACGAATCTAAGCCAGTTAATCCAAATGTTTTTCCTAGGGTTCTATATTTATTTATTAGAACTGACCAAATAAACATTTCATTAAAGAAATGCAGCTGGCTTTGTAGGTCGGATGCCGACGCAGATGGGTAGTACAGGTCAATCCGTGTTACTCACATGCTCGGCTGCTAATGACACCAGTATTACTACCGATTTTCGTTATTACGTGCACCCTAACCTTTTCTTTCCCGATGAGTTATTGTAATGAAATGCTTTTCTGTACGTTGCGTTATACGGGAAATGGCCCCTGGCTATTTGTAGGCTATATTTTAGCCTGTCTTGTAATCTGCTGTGCCTGACGTCCGGTTATTGGACTTTTTTCTGGGTTTCTCTACATTCAGGATGCTTTGAAAATATATTTCCTTTTCCCAGTGACTAGAAGACCGTTTTATGTAGTTTTGAAATGCGTGAACTGCGATAACGCATTTAACAGAATTTCGCTCAGGTCTTATGTATTACAGTTTGATTTGTTATAAGATGTTCAGCAGGGCACCGCAAATGCTTCTGTAAATGTACCATTTTCTGTTCACGGGTAACTGCTGCTGTTAGTAATTAAGCTTAAAACATTGTTCTTGAACTAAAAATAATGCATTATAGTAAATATTCCGATGGATAAGCGGTTGGATGATTTATGAAGGGGACCTCATTTTCCAACAGCCGACAACCCAAGTTTTCAAAAAGGGGCCGATTTAATAAATAATTATTAGTTTAGGTGCTTAACTTTGCAGCTGGATAGAGAACATGCCCGGCGAGAGCCGGGAGCCGGACCTATAGGCCGGGACCCGGATCCGATGCTGCTGTTTAATTGCGAAATGTGACCGCTGATGTGGAGAGTTGAGTCATAGGACAGATGTGTAATGATCACGGAGTGGCGCGAGCTGTGGCGGTCACCGCGCCATTCTCCCGGCCTCAGCGTTTACCGTCACCGTTTCTCATGGGGAGTCAACAGAGCTGGTATTTCTGGGGTATTTTGATAATAAAGCGTCCCTGTTCATTTTATTATTATTTTTTAGTTGTAGATCTGCGGTTCTTGAGAACTGGATTTGCCATGCTCTGTTTAAACTGACCGGCATTGTTTTCCCCAGCATGAGTGTAATTCTTTCAGTTACATTGCATGAGTTAAGTGAAAAAAATGTAAGCATATACTTCTGACTGCGAGAATAAATGCAGCGGGTGCTTGGGCTGTTTTCTTGCGGATTGTGTTCGAAATGGGGATATAAAGCAGGTTTTTTGCGTTCAGGTATTTGTGAATTCCCCTTATGCAGATGAAATGTGTTTTGTTTTGCCTTTTATAGATTTAGTGTCCTGGCTCCCTGGAGAATTTGCTCCTGTCTCGTTCAATCAACCTGGGTTTGCTGTCAGGATGGGATGCCTGCCTCTAAGGCCCGAGCGTGCTGCAGCTTTTAGCAAGAATAAGTTAACAGATGAACAAAGGGAAGTCCCTTTAGATACTTCCACCTTGATTCTGACAGTATCTGTCAGAATGTCAAAAGATTCAGGGAGCAGGCAGGTGGTGTAGAAGACTCCTTCTTGGCAGTACATCAAGAACTGCTGTTTTGCCTACTGTCTTGGTATTTCAGCTGCCCTGCAAAATTTTTATATATGTAAGGTGTGATGTGGCCTTCCCGCTGGGCATGAGGTTTAATCCCCACCGTACCTGGTGAGCTGTCTGGGCATGAGGTTTGATCCCCACTGTACCTGGTGAGCTGTCTGGGCATGAGGTTTGATCCCCACTGTACCTGGTGAGCTGTCTGGGCATGAGGTTTGATCCCCACTGTACCTGGTGAGCTGTCTGGGCATGCAGACGTCCGCAGGGGGGTGAGCACCTGGCGCTCCCAGTGTGTTATGTCACTTTGTAAAGCCTCTGGTGAGCAGGGTGCAAATGAGCGGGGGGAGAGGGGGTCCTCACCCTTGGGGGAGACGGCGTATCACAGCCCTAATTAGCCTCTCCAGTCTGAGCAGAAATAGGGGGAAATATATATTCATAGTCGGGTTAAAACTGCAAGCTGGTTTCGATAACATGGTTTGAAAACAATACGGAGAAAAGTAGCTTAAAGTGCCGTTTGGCATTCATGGAAAACCGGGAAGCATCCGAGGTCCGGCATGGGTCCTGTGGGGGGGGGGACTGACAGTGGAATTTTGGGAGGACGAGTGTCAGGGATGACGATGGACGCTTGTGCAACGGTGTCGGGAAATAAATGTGTGAAGGAATGAATGAAGCAGAGGCACCTCCCCCTACCCTCCCCCGCTCTCTCCTCCAGCCCCCCCCCATGGCAGGCTCTCGGTTACATCATCAGTGGGGGCTGGCCATCTGTGCAGCGGCTCGCCGGTCCGCGTCCTTCTTAATCGTGCGTGTCGGTGCAAGGTTAGCACGCCCTTGTGCGCGTGAGGTGTGTGCTACAGTCCCCTCCCCCCACCACCACCCTGGTATGTCTCATGCTCTGGCCGCTGGCATTTGCTTCAGGTATCCCCTGAGTGTCTTATTTCTGAGCACTGGGGGGCCAGAGGGGTATGTGTGTGTGTGTGGGGGGGGAGGGGGGGTGCTGACTAGCCCGTTGGGGGGCTGAGGTGGATGTAAGTAGATACATGGTCAGAGCGTCAACAAACAGGGCGCCAGGTTCAGGAGACGTGTACTCGTGCACCAGATTGTGGGAATGAGAAATGTTTCCCATTTTATAGTGGGGGGGTGCTATGTTGTGCACAGAAGGCCAGATGGATCTGGACGTTAACACACCACCCGGTTCTGGCAGGCAGATTACGTCACCCGGGTCCCAGGCCGGGCCCAGCAGCGGCAAGGTGATCATTTTGTTCCTGTGCTCTTTGTGTTTGCGTGCAAATTACGAGTTACGCAGCATTGTTTGTTTTTGGGTTTTTTTGCGGGGGGGGGGGGGGGGGGGGGGGGGTGTGGTTTGGGGGACACGGTCGGGTGGCATCCCGGGGGGGGACATTGTTCTTTCGCGGGGTGCCGTTTT
>JAOYFF010000042.1:2663842-2686356 GCA_025773925.1 Cryptomyrus ogoouensis
GGGGGGGGGGGGGGGGGAGGGGGGGGGGGGGGGGGGGGGGGGGGGGGGGGGGGGGGGGGGGGGGGGGGGGGGGGTGACCTTGGGGAGCCTCATGAAAATCATGCTGATTTTGGGGGGAGTTGGAGATTGGCACACTCAACTAGTGACCAGCGGTGTGAGAGAGGGGCGGCTATTCAGTGGATCCAGGGAATTAGCTTCTCTAATTAAAAAAGTACAGTTTTTGTTTTCGGGGGGGGCAGGAGGTGTGAACACAGACATTGAGGACAGGTACACTGGGGGGAGCACAGAGTCTCTCCTGAGTGCTGAGTCAGCAGTGGGGGGGTGGGGGCGCTGTCGATGGAGAGCGGCAGTTGCCGTCGTATGTCTGCATTCCCTAGTGCTTGCAGGCCCCCCAGTCGCGCTCCGGTCTTCATAACTGCCAGTCCCTCTGGTCTGTCCTGCCCTGAACCTCCCATCCCTCATGGTCCACATTCGGTGCCCTAAATGTAATCACTGTTCCCACCTAGTTCAACATGCATGTGAGGTGAAGCAGGGCCTTTCTGTTCTTTACCCAGAATTCCATTGGGGCGATGGAGGACCACCGTCCCACAATGCAGGTGCTCTGGCTCCCCCTTGCTGCAGTGCCTGTCTGTATGAGATGTTTCATGGACTCACAGTTACTGGGAGAAAAAGACAGAGAGATAGAGGGACAGAGAGATCTGGCTTGAAACTGCAAAGGAGGGAATCTGGATATTTGGGGTTGGAGGAGCAGTAGCATGATGATGAATGGGGGGGAGGGGAGGCTTTTAGGATGCAGGACGGATGGGGCCCATGCAGAAGGGGTCTGGGGGGGTGTGGGTGTGAGATACTGGCGGCTGTGATGGACGAGCTCATGTGGAACTCCATTCATGAGATGAGCAGATGTGGGGAGACAGAGGAGGCTGTGTGTATGTGTGTGCGTGTGTGTGTGTGTGTGTATGTGGGAGCGAATGTGTGTGTGCATTTGTGTGTTTGTGTGTGTGTGTGCGTGTCTGCCTCGGGGGTTTGGGGTCTGCGATTCTGGGTTCAAATCCCCTGGCTGGCAGAATATCACCAATAGGCCTTTGAGCAGAGACCCTTAAACTCAGTTTCTGCTGGGTCACTGGCAGATCCTGCTCTCTGATCCTCACACAAAGGCATCTGCTGAGGAAATGAACATGATGTGTCTGTTTTTAAATGTGCATGTGTGTCTGTTTGCGTGTGTGTGTGTGTGTGTGTACCTGTATGTTTCCAAGGCCCCTGTGTCTTCTGTGTACCTGGTAATGTGCAGAGTCAATAGTATATTACTTCCTGAACACTTTTGTTAGAATAACAATGATAATAATTATTCTTTTTAAGATGTCAGCAAAATGAAAGCATTTGCTGATTTATGTACAGAGACGTTTAATTCATGTGACCTTGTTGCTTGGCAACGGTGAACACTTAAGAGACACGCAAATTCTTTGAAACAACTATGGCAGTGTGTTTTTGGGGCTGAGAAGCTGGAGCGGGAAGGGTTAGGGATGGGAGGCCGGGGATGCAGGACGAAGAATGATAAGGGATTTAGGCTCACAGGCGGTGAGGGGCAGGGCCTGATGGGGATGAGGGATGGGGGAAGAGGGGTGGGGCCTAATAGGGGATGAGGGGCGTGGCCTGGTGAGTGATGAGGGGTGTGGCCTGATAGGGGGTGAGGGGTGTGTCCTGATAGGGGGTGAGGGGTGGGGCCTGATGGTAGATATGGGCGTGGCTTGGTGAGGGATGAGGGGCAGGGTTAGGGGCATGGTCTGATGCAGGATGGGGGATGAGGGGGGTGGACTCATGGGGGAGGAGGGACCAAACCTGCATAATTAGTGTCACCCACAGTGGGAAGAGCAAATCTGTGACAGTGTGACATGACAGAGAGAGAGAGAGAGAGAGAGACTCACTCAAATGGAAATTAAAAAAACTGCAGCAAACAGCTGGCAAGTGCAGAGTAGGACCCCTCAGGTGATGAGATGGTGAGGATCTTTTCTGGGGGGTGACGAGGTGGCACATGCTGAGGAATCAGGGCCTTTACCTCACTGGGGGAGTCTCTCCCTGAAAACACACAGGGGTTAGAGAGAATCACTGTAAAAACTCTGTAGATGCTGTGAATCCCCCCCCCCCCCAAGCCTGCGTCTGAGAAACAGGGGGTTTTTGGTCTGTATGCAAACTACAGAACAGCAAAACTGCATTCCTCTGTGACCCGAGACTTCAGCCGTCACGCCACCTAGAGGATGAGCGGGGCTGTCTGGCTGAATGGGGGTTTGGTATGTGTGTGAATGTGTCTCTGCGTGTGTGTGTGTGTCTG
Organism: Cryptomyrus ogoouensis; assembly: GCA_025773925.1. Classification (NCBI taxonomy): domain Eukaryota; kingdom Metazoa; phylum Chordata; class Actinopteri; order Osteoglossiformes; family Mormyridae; genus Cryptomyrus; species Cryptomyrus ogoouensis. The sequence goes on from JAOYFF010000042.1 coordinate 2,666,169, forward strand.
TGTTTGTATATACCTTAGACACTTAGTTACACTTTCAGTGGAACTATGAAAATGTATGAGCGAGTGTGTAGGTGCTTAACAGACTTTCTGTGTGTGCAAAAGTACGAGCTGGTAATGTAAATGAATAATGTAACACTCAACGTGTGTGTTCTGTGTTTCTAATCTGTGTGTGTGTGTCTGTGGTCTGCTGGCTCTAAGAATACCTCACAGTTAGTGTGCAAAGCAACAGGAGTCTGTGTGTGAGTGAGTGAGAGAGAAAGAGAGAGAGAGAAAGAGGGAGGGATAGAGAGAGAGTGAAAGAGGGGGAGAAGGAGAGCAAGACGGAGAGAGACGGCGAGAGAGAGGAGAGTAGAGGATCGGGCAGTGGAGATAGCGAAGGAGAAGGAGGGAAAGAGTGCGGTCATCAACACAGCACGCTGGGATTCTCTGCAGGGTGTGTGTGTGTGTGAGAGAGAGAGAGAGAGAGGTGCGTTGGGGACAAGCGAGGACCTTGCGGGCAGGGGAAGCCACACTGCTAGGGGAGTTTCCCCTTTCTGCTTCACCGCCGGAGGAAGAGGGCAACACACACATGCACACAGAAACGCTGACATACACTCCCGAGAAAAACACACAGGCAGGTGTGCTTTCGCAAACACACACACACACACACACACACACACACACACACACACACACATACACATACACACACTCACAAACTTCTCAGAAACGACACACACTCCCTCACTGTCTGGTCTGCCGGGGATTCTGGGAAAGGACCGTGATTCCCGACCATGGGCACCGTGAGTGAACTGTGCGCCTCCAGCTTCCAGGCATTCCTCTGCCCAACGGTGCACATCACCCCCCCAGGTGGGTCCCTCGCCCCCATGTAGCTAATGTGTCCGTCCTGGGTCATGCTGTGTTCAGATGTGTCAGGGGTTTGTGTATGTCTGTGATGTCCGTGTGTTTGTGCGTCAGGTATGTTTATGATCTCCTTACGTCGTCTTTCCTGATTTGTGCGAACTTTCTCGCAAAGTACCTGCTCTGTATTATCTGCCACACCCCCATCTGTTACCGCGTCCGTGCTGAACGCGGCCGTGTCCTCCGATGCGTCCATGCTGAACGCGGCCGGCTCCCTCGAGATGTCAGTGCTGAACGCGGCCATCTCCCCTGATGTGCCCGTGCTGAACATGGCCAGCTCCCCTGAGGCGTCAGTGCTGAACGTAGCTGAGTCCCCCAACGTGTCCGTGCTGAACGCGGCCGTGTCCCCCGATGCGTCCATGTTGAACGTGGTGAGATCCCCTGAGGCGTCTGTGCTGAACACAACCGGCTCCCCCAATGCGTCTCTGCTGAATGCTGCTGTATCCCGCAAGGCATCAGTGCTGAACGCGGCCAGATCCCTCATGGCGTCAGTGCTGAATGCGGCCAGATCCCTCATGGCGTCAGTGCTGAACGTGGCCAGCTCCCACGACACGTCAGTGCTGAACGCGGCCAGCTCCCACGACACGTCAGTGCTGAACGCGGCCAGCTCCCACGACACGTCAGTGCTGAACGCGGCCAGCTCCCACGACACGTCAGTGCTGAACGCGGCCAGCTCCCCCAACGCTTCCATGCTGAACACAGCTGGCATCAGTGGTGTGCTGTCTGAGAATAAGCGTGCGTTACCGTGGAGACTGATGCTCGGCAATGTTAGGGGCAGCACCTTGCAGAGGTGCACCAAAGAGCTCAGGGATTTGTATGAAGGTCACCTTCTCTACCTCCTCCTCCCTGCTTGGGGTTTCCTGGTGTCACCTGCATGTTTTGTGTGGTTGTTTGTGGCTCAGTGAGTTCAGATTCTGTGTCCGTGATGAGGAGGTTGCTGGTTCAAATTCCTTGGATGGTAGAGTGAGGCTGTACCATCCTCCACATCTGCTGGGGGGGGGACTGACATGTTAACGTGGGGGGCCTTAGGACTGCTTTGCTGGGCTGTTCCTTCTGGGGAGGGGGGGGGAGGCGACAGATGAATGGCAGCTGTCTCCACCCCCCCAACAGAAAGCAAACTGATGCTGTACAGCCCAGGGTGGGCTGTACATGGGTGATGGGTAGGTGTCAGACATGTGGGGGTGGCCTGAGTGACCGGGGGGGGGGCGTGTCCTGCTTTACCCAGTGTGTCCCCTTGATTCATATATTCAGATGGACATACTCACAGGTGCCCCGCCCTCACTGTCAGTTGGTCTAATAAGGCATCCCATAATAATGCCTCTCAGACGCACATCCTGAGCCTGAAGGATGTTATACAAGATGAGAGCAATTGAGCCCCCCCCATGAAAGAAGGGAAGTGAGTTTCTCTGGTCTGTTCTGCGGGGGTCCTGGCTATGCACACCATCTGGGTCCGAGTCTGCTGTGGAGGGGGCTGGCTCTCCCCTGTGTCATACATGTGTGTGTCATGCGCGCGCATGCTGCCTGCCCACGGAACTCAGCGTGATGTCATGTGACCCTGCCCACCCCCCTGGCAGAGGGCAGATTCTGGGTCTGTACTGCACAGAGTACAACCTTACAGAGTAGAATTTAAGCTCACACTATAAGCATAGAGTGTATAACATTATAGAGTATAAACTCACAGAGTACAAGCTCACACAGAATAACAGAGTATAAGCTCGCAGACTATAAACTCAGAGTGTATAACGTGACAGAGTATAAACTCACAGAGTATAAGCTCAGAGTGAATAACCTCACAGACTATTAGATCACAGTGTACAACTTCATAAAGAATAAACTCACAGAATAGAGTATAAGCAGACACACATTCATGGTGACTTTATGGTGATGTTGAGTTTGCGTGTTTATGCAGTGAGCAGTGTCCCTCCTGCTCTTGGGGGGTGGGCAGCTTGAAGGGGCTCCTTCTGAGAGCACGTCAGCTCCTGACGCACTCACACCTCCATGTACCCGCTCCCCCAGGTCAGCTGGAACAGGAGAGCACTGATGATGCCTGGTCCTGAAAAGGCCAGTGGTGCTAATGGTGTGAGCGGGGGAGTGGAGGCAGAGGAGAGGGAAAGAGAGAGAGAGAGAAGATGGAGGAGGGGGTGGGAGAAGATGAGGATCCTCACGGATTCAGTTTATTCTGATCTTCCTTCATATGTCAAATATTATTATAAAATTCAGAGTAAGTTTTGGGCATGAGTGACTGAGGTCAGTCAGAAGGCTGTATCCAGACCGGGCATCTCTGCAGAATTACACCCCACGGTGACTGGATGGAGGCCGTGCTTAATCTGCGTTTATCCTGAGAAAGACCCCAGCGGAGTGAATATGCTGTTTTTTTTGCCTGTGCGGTGGGTAGCATTACCACCTGACACCCCCGGGGACTGGCGTCTTGTCAAGGGCAACCCCCTCCCCCGACCCCCTATACCGGATGGAATATGGATGGATGGATAATCATGTGAAAGAGTTCAGGTTTGTAGGATCATGTCCTGTCAAGGGCGAAGTTCAGCCACACAAAAATAGACCCAGGCGTCTACCTCCTGCCCAAAAGGCAACGCCAATCATTGTCTGTATGGAGGGATTTAGTGTTACTTGGAAGACAAACATTCCGGAAGGAGCGCGTGCTTCGCGACACAGAGATACACTCGAGTGGAATGTGTCTCGTTAAGCGCTTGATTGGACAGCGGAGTGGGTGATTAGGCCCCCTGTTTTACAAGGTGTCTGTGATGAAGGTCCTTCAAACCCAGCGGATGATGTCAGTGTGATGTCAGTGTGATGTCAGTGTGATGTCAGTCTGCCTGGTCTGTTCATTTGAGGCTTTTCACTGGAACGAGACTCGCCTTGTTTTGCCTGTTACGCGGAAAACCCCGCAACAGGTGAACTCGGCCTCACCCTGTGCTGTTCACACTTGTGCTCAAATTGTTTTCTGTTTAATCGCATGTACCAATATATTTTTAAATGACATGTTGCTTTTTGTCTCTCTGTCCATGTGACTCTGTGTCCATATCTATCGCTCCCTTTCTCTCATTCGGAATCTATCTCCTTCTCTCTTTTACCCCCTTAACACTCCCTTTTTGTCGCTCTCCTCATTTATCTTGGTGCTCATGTTCCCAGGAACCATAACCCTCCACAAGCCTTTGTTGCCGCACTATTAACATGTATTTTCATTTTGATCACATTATCCTCTAGTTCCGAAGGCCAGCTGATGCTTAAGAAAGTGACAGATTATTAGCACTGATAAAAAAAATAAAAATAAACGAGATGTGGAAACAGGAAGCAATTAATGTGAAGTCGAGTGAAGCCTGTTGACATGAAAGTGTCCCTCTGAAGTGACGTTTTAAGCCACTTAAAGCAATAAAGTATCACGCCTTTAAAAGCCGTGTTTGAGGATCTGGGGGTGTGTATGAAACATGCACTAACCCAATGGGCTAAGCAAGAGGCTGAACACGGGCTTCCCGTCTCACGGTTTACTGGTGTGTGTGAGAGCAGGAACCCCCCAGTACCAGTGAGGGCACACGGGACAGTGCAGGACGAGGCGGCCACAAATAAAATCATCAGGGAAGAGATCGCTGGGTATCACAGGACCCTATATGGTCATACACCATCATACATGAGCAGAACCTCACTAACAGGAATAGTGTCCTCAAGCGGGAATTTGCTGTTAGCGCTGAGGTGCTACAGGGCAGATTTGTCTGCTCATCAAGCCCAAATTAAGACACTCTATCCTAACGGCCCTCCACCCAGGAACGATACTGATGAGAGTCCCACTGCTGAATAGCATTTGGGATCGAATTATTAAACTTAACACCCCATTTACATTTTATCCACTTGGCAAACACTCTGAGAATGCAGGGCCAGACCATCGCCCATAGCAGCTGGGGCTTTGGGGTTTTGCTCAAGGGCACACAGGTGACATCACACTGCTGAGCCGGGGCTTTGAACTAGTGACCTTCTGATCACAGGTACAGTGAGCCGCATACCAACTCACACACTTAGGACAGATGAAGAGCCACGGAGAGATTTGAAAAAGCTTGGGGATATTTCAGCCACCGCGGAAAGAGCAGGACGGTTTTCAGCTCTGGTTATGTCCTCGAAGCGTGCTGCATAAAATCGCAAGGCATACAAACACCGTCACTCGGTCTGCGCGACTAGCAAGTCCGGTTATACTCAGACCACGAGCCCCGCACCAGGATCTCGCCAGCGCCACCTTCAGGCGCTCTTTCTGTTGCTCGCTCTTTACAGCCTACGCCGTCGTCCGCGGCTCATCTCGCGGCCCCTGTGAGACTCGGGACTAGACGCTAATCGAGGGCTGAAAAAAACTAAATGTGTCATCGCTATTAGAGCTGGAAAATAACTTCCGTTAGACAAAATCATGATCTGAATCACGCAGTTGGAAGATGGATAATCACTGCAGTAGATTATAACCCACTTGTTCCTGGATTCCTCATGTCGACAAACCGAAGCAGCCTGTGACATTGTGCTACATGTTCAGCTATCTGTCTGAAAATGTTTGTGTCCTGATGAGCATAAACATGCCCTTTTCTTAAATAACTAATCAGAATCTTCCGGAACACTCTGGTAATTGCTGTGAGGTGAAAGTTTAATATGTGAGTTCATATGTAGGTGGGGTGGGTGTGGTTAATGTGTGTCTGGCCACCTGATTGGATGGTTATTGGAAAGCTTTGACAGGTGGTGCGTTAAAGGTGGAGCTGATGGAGTAGATGCTGGTGTTGATGCTCAGGTCAGTGCCTGTGATATCTACAGATGGGGCCCCCACCCACTCTGTGGCCTCTGACTGCTGCCCCCCCCCCCCCAGCCACTTCGCCCTGATCAGCATGGACCCTATGCAATAGCTTGTTTCCTGAACAGCAAGATTTACTACTTTTACTATCTTTAAGGGGGGGGGTGTCTGTGTTTCTGAGCCCCTGTCTCAGCACCCCAGCCCTGTACAGTGCCCCCTAATGACTGAGAGAGCCGGTGGGGGGGGGGCGATACTGAAATGCATGATGGCCTGTCTCTCTGAGCCAAGCCAGCTGAGGGGGGTGGGGGCTATGGGATGGTGTTTTCCAGCTGTTCCAGCACCCTCTTCGGGGGGGGGGCGGCTTCTTGGGTAGTCTGTCAAGGAGAACGAGCTCAGGCCGATGAAAAGGAGATGGATTCACCAAGAACAAGGTGGTGCCGTCAGGTCACAGTGCTCCTGGCTACATGCGTGTGGAGTTTGCGTGTTCTCCTCATGTTCGTGTGACTTCATGCGTGTGGAGTTTGCGTGTTCTCCTCATGTTCCTGTGACTTCATGCGTGTGGAGTTTGCGTGTTCTCCTCATGTTCGTGTGACTTCATGCGTGTGGAGTTTGCGTGTTCTCCTCATGTTCCTGTGACTTCATGCATGTGGAGTTTGCGTGTTCTCCTCATGTTCATGTGACTTCATGCGTGTGGAGTTTGCGTGTTCTCCTCATGTTCCTGTGACTTCATGCATGTGGAGTTTGCGTGTTCTCCTCATGTTCGTGTGACTTGGTCTCTTGCAGTTTTGCTATGCTAGATACACGATAATGAAGCAAGGATTAAAGAAAAAAAAACAATGAAACGTAAAGATTTTAATAAACACCCTGTCGTGCAGAGAGGTTCAGCCGGCATAAGGCCGGGTTAGGGTTAGGGTTAGGGTGTATGGAGCTGCTGAAGGTCCTCCCACATGACTGGAGGCTGGGCCGTTTAACTCCATCCTGCAGGCTTGGCCCTGTATCCCAGGAACGCCGCGGAATGTCGATGAGGCTGGATTTCAGCCCAGGACACATGGACTTAGAGCACAGCCCCCGATGGGGTTACCCACTGCTCTCTGCTGCTCTCTGCTGCCCTCTGCTGCTCTCTGCTGCCCTCTGCTGACCTCCCTGTCCTCCTATGCCCTGTTAGATCATGGTGGCACCTGAGCGTGAGCAAACACAGAATTCAGTGACCCAGTCCCTGAGTAACCCTGCCCCCTAAAGGGCCGACTCACTGGCCCAGCTGACTAAAAGCCCCCGTTTCCACCGGCTGGCCCTGAACAGGCTGTGTTCCCCTGCCAGTTGCTCCTCATCTTCAGAGTGCAGTGGAGTGCGACGAGGTCGCAGGCCTCAAGGAGCCTTCAGGCGGGGGCTGAAGAGTTCCCCCCCCCACAGATGCTGCTGGGCTGGGCAAAGAGAGGGTTTAGCCATTCAGTAAGACGGCTATGGCCTGAGGCTTAGACAGCAGAGAGAGGAAACCGTGCTTTACACTAACGTCATGCAGGCATGTTGCCATATTCACATCACATGACAAGCCCCTGATTTCCTGATTTACCCACGTTCTGCAAATGCGGCGGTGACTATGAGTGCTTCCGAAATTGCATACTTGTTTGCTATGTAGTTGTTGAATTACAGTATGTGAGGTGAGCAGTTTGTCCAAATCCTCAGTATGGATGAGAGTAGGCCACGCACGTCATGCTATCCCACAAGGCCACTGGAGCAGCGAAGAACATCTGTCTACAGAACTTATGTCAACATGGTGGAGAAAGTGGCATCACTGGACAAGATTAAGCAGAAAACAGTGTCTAGTTATATAAGGTGGCACAAATATGTATTTTTTGTTAATAGTTTTTAACAGTTTTTAACTTTTGTGGGGGTTAGGGCACATCATTGGTAAACATTCGAGACAGGTAATATGCGAGGTGGGGACCGCAGTGTGCCGGTGAGTGTACATACTATTCTCCCGTATACATACAATACATGCTGTTTTAATGGCTGCGTAGCAGGCGTCAGGTGAGATTCAGTATGTACTATGTATGTATGCGATTACGGACACACCGTGTCTCTAACCTTGAGGCCCCACCCCTTTATTCAGCCACGATGCAGACGTACCGCTGGCCGTCACTGAACCGCAGTCAGTCTGCAAATCAGCACCTGTAAAAAGGGCAGGTTAGGGGTGCGGTGGGAGTAGGGGGGGTTCTGCATAATCTCACAGCGAAGCATCATCATTAAGGAATTATGACTGTCAGTCTCGTTTGTCCCTATGGTAACTGTCCTTACCAGGGGAACAGGGTAGTGGATGTACCTGCAGCCGTGGCCAGCACCTACCACAATGCGCCGCGCGTCCTTGTAGGGCGAGCGCGGTCCTCCATGCGCCCGGGCCCTGCTCTTACCGCCATGACACGCTGGTGCCCTGTGCACTCAGCAAAGACGTAAGTAAGAAGCATGACGAGTCATGCATTCCCTCCAGTGGGGGGGGGGGGGGGGCGGTGCTTTAAAAAATCACTTTTTCAGGGGCTCTGTCCCTGCCGGGGAACAAACCGCAAAACCCCCCCCCCCCCCCAGGGACCTACATAGCTTACAGATTGAATCCAAGGGTGCAAACCTATAACCTGATGCAGCTAAACCCATAGAAGCCTCATCACCATCATCTGTGTTCTGGGAGGGGAAGGGACACCGTGCGCGACCTCAGGTTTCACATTAACATCAGTGACACGTGCATGATTATAGGAAACTGACCAACAGCATGCAGCTGTGCTTAAGAACTCGGTGCTTAAGTGAAATCCAGGTCTATTTTTTTTTTTCTTTTCCAAATATATGTATTTGCATTAGTTTTAAATACAGAACAATACAGTCAAACAACAACAACAAAAAAAAAACACATCTCAACTACTTTTGGTATACCAGCGCTCACAGCCATCCATTTAACAATTGAACTTTAACTTTTTCGGAGTATTTAGTTATTTTTAAAGGAAATTACATTATGTAATGGAGATACCAAGTACAAAGAGAAGAATGTTGAATATCAGTCGTCTCCTGCTGTCAAGTCCTCTTGGTTACAATAACATAAAAATGGAGTCCAAATATTGTAAAAGTCTTTAAGTTTCCCTTTAACTGCATAAGTCAGCTTTTCCATGGCGAGGTTGTTAGTCATTTCTTTAAACGAGAGGATAGGGGACGGCCCTTGTATCTCCTTCCATTTTAAAGCAATAGCCCGTTTGGCCTGAAGCAGACTAAAGTCAATTAGTTTACGTTTATTAGTGTTCACCACAAAATTGACTGGGTATATATGAAATAAACAGAGTTTGGGATCACAAGGAATATTTTCTTCAGTTAATTTACCAATCATAACCAGAATATTCTTCCAAAATATTTGAATCTCAATACACTCCCACATACAATGGTAAAGGGTTCCAATGTCTTGTTTACATTTTAAGCAGCTATCTGGAATATTTGGATTAAATTTATGTAATTTGACCGGGGTAATATATGTCCGCATGAGCCATTTATATTGCAGTAATCTGCGTCTAGTATTGACACTACATATTTGCACAAATAAATAAGAATCCATCCATTCATCTTTAGAAATGTCTTCCTGAAGGTCATTTTTCCATGCAGTTAAATAGGACATAGAACTTTCTTTTGAGCCCTTTAAAAGTGTATTATAAAAAAAAGATAAATTGCCTTTATCCCTTAAATGTTTCAAAGTATGTTCTTCTATAGTTGACAATGAAGGTACTGAATAAGTTTTCATTTCAGAGTGTATAAAACTTCTTATCTGTAGATATTTGAAGTAGTGTTTCTGAGGAATATCGTATTCTCTCATCAATTGTTGGAACGACATCATTATACCATCCTTATATAAATCTTTTACTTGTTTTGCTCCCTTGTACATCCAATTTTTAAATACCCCACCATTTCTCCCGGGCACAAACATTGTATTACCCCAGATTGGTGACAGACTTGAAAGTTTAATTGTTTCACCTAAAAAATCATGAGCTTCATACCATACACCAATAGAATTTCTAAGAAAAGGATTATGCGTAGATTTTTTTAGCTTTTTAACTGAGGAAGAATAAAGATACATCTCTAATGGGATTGTTATTCCATTTTTTTCTATATCTGTCCATGCAGGAGGATCTGTTTCTAGGAAGTAATACATAGAAGAGCATATCTGAGCTGCCCAATAATAAAGTTTTATATTTGGTACTTTAACCCCTCCGCGTTCATATGGTAAATAAAGTAGGGACAGACGTAACCGAGGACGCTTGTTATTCCATATAAACCCTATGAACATTTTCTTCAGTGTTACAAAGAATGCAGCTGGAAGAGGAAGAGGAATTGACTGAAAGAGATACAAGAATTTAGGTAAAATTGACATCTTTATAATATTTATACGTCCAATCAAATCCAGGTCCTTTTAATTGAAATGGTAGTTTGTAAACCCTGTCGTAGTTCATAGTGTCCCCGCTGACATGGATTAGGTGGTCACCCTGGCTGTCGCTGGATAGTTAGGATGCGACTCGGTGCCCTGGCCCTGGGCCTGCATTACTAACGTCACCCATCGTGTTCTGGGTCGTTCTCCTCCATGCCATTCTCCTTCCATGTTCCTGTTCTCTCTCCTGCCTAATTCCCAGCCATTCCCACGTCTCTCACAATCAGCCGTCAGCGCTTACATCATGCCCCCCCCGCACGCGCAACGGCGGACTCTGATTGGTTCAGGCTGCATTGACATTCAGATGCATTCAGACGGCCACAGGATAATGAGGAGAGATGGAGCGGGAGGCTGCTGTGGGCTGACACGCGTGTGCGGTGGGCCGGGGGGGGGGGGGGGGGGCCCCCCCCCCGTCAGCAAGAGGCCCCAAAGAGCCCAAGATCTGTGAGTGGAAACAGCAATTGGGGAAAATTTCCCAAACCCGGGGGGGTAGAGTGCCTGGATGCTGTGAGACAAAGTGGAGAGAGAGATGTGTCGTGTCACGCAGTGGAGGTGGGGCTGGGGGCATCACTGGATAAGCCCCCCCAGCAATGTGAAGAGAGGACAGCTCCAGTGAGGAGCCTCCTGAATGATTTACCCATCGTGCCTTTTATCACCAGTGACATCTGGGCCTTTTTGGGGTCTGTGTCTGGGCAGGGCTGAGTGTGACAGGTAGTGTGTGGGGTGGGGCACGGGGTGTCACAGTGTAAGGAGCCAGAGGAGCTCAGACTTTCACCCTGATCAGATCCCTAATGTGAGTCAAATGATAAGTATGCAGATGTCTGGGCTGAGTGTGTGTGCTGTGTCTGGGCCTCCTTCTCATATCTACTGGGATGACTGGGACCAGTGAGGTTAGGGTGGATGCTCTCGATAGTGGGTCCTCCCCTTTCTGCTTTGCGTCCTACGATGGCAGCAGGGGCTGAGCGCCATGTTGACGGTCAGCGACGTGATTCGATGGCAGCAGCGCACTCGGTGTGTCACATGACCCTGAAACCCCGCCCCCCGCTTGCTCTGTATTATCTGCTTCCCATCCCCTCGAACCCCAATTAGATACAAGTGCAGGTAACTGGCGAAAGATCTAATGTAGGAATTAACCTGTCTATGGTATGTATACACACAAACGTACACACATGCCTGCACACAGACACAGAAACACACACACACACGTACACACACACACATACACACATGCCTACACACAGACGCAGAAACACACACACACACACGTACACACATGACTACACACACATGCCTACACACACGCGCGCATACACAGATACCCAGACACAGGCACCCACACACAGACACACAGACACCCACACACACACACACACACACAGACACCCACACACACGCAGACACCCACACACAGACACACACAGACACACACACACAGAAAACCACACACAGACAGACACACACACACAGACACACACACATCCTCATGGCCAAACCCTGTTCGCGCTCACCCTAACCCTAACCCTAACCCTAACCCTCATTACTTCACCACTCTCTTACTCCCCAGACCATATGAGTGCCACCTGCTGGCTGCTTGTAGTATGTCTGCTTGTTTTTTTGCACCTTCGCAGTGACTCAGGCGAAAAGCGATAATTACTCAAGGCTGAATATGCTTGTTTTCTTTCGGGGAGGAGGAGGTGGTGGGGGGGCGGGGGTGACTTCTATTTTCAGCATAAAGGAGGATTTTGCTCACGCAGCGGTAGGAGCGGGTGCTGTGTCGCGCTTGCAGAAGCCGTGGGGGGGGTCACTGGAGCCCCTGGACTATTAGCCGCTCATAATTGCCAAGACGACGAGGGCCTGCTGGCAGGGGGGCGGAGGGCGAGGGGGCGATGTTTTAATGACGGTGTTGAGAATGCTCTAAATCTGGTCCTGGATCAGTTTCACTGTCTTTTCCAGAAATTGTCTGATGGTGGTACAACAGTACAACAAGAACAACAATAATACTCTTCTGATTATAATTAAAAAATTGCAGATTAAATAATATGTGGGTAGTAACACACCTCACATCTATGGTTAGTGGCATGAGCATTGCTCTGGAGCCAGAAAATTTCCGTAATTATGTATATGCACAGTGTATGTATATGTACAGTGTATGTATATGTACAGTGTGTGTGTGTGTATATATATATATATATATATATATGTATGTATAAATGTATTTGTATAGGGTGACCTGATGGTAATCTCAGGGTGTTTCCATGGTGATCTGAGGGTGACCTGATGGAAATCTGAGGGTGACCTGATGGTAATCTCAGAGTGTTTCCATGGTGATCTGAGGGTGACCTGATGGAGATCTGAGGGTGATTCAGCATTGCTCTGAGGGTGACCTGATGGCGAGATGAGGATGTCAACATGGTGCTGAAGCTCTCTGTTGTTGCTGGTTCTTTTCTGTGATATGCCAGGACTCTGTTTTCTCTTGCTCCTGTTTGTTTTTTACTTCATCTGTCAACTACAGAGAGAGAAGAGAAGCTAATAGAGGGTTCTCCGTACTGGCAGGACTGCCGTGCGTTTCTCTATGTCCATGTGTGTTACAGAGGGGAATAGATAAGACATTTTTCCTTATTTGAGCCATAGAGACCACTATAAATGAGCAGATGAGGGGGGTCACCTTGACACCCCTGCAGACCTGAAGCTACACCACCCAACACCCCCTCCCACTTTTTGATCTCTTTGTAATTCTCTGGGAATGATCTTCATTAGCAGGGATTATCAGGGTTTAGAACTGCTTCCAGCCAACCCGAGTGAAATATCAGAGAGTGCCCTCTGTCCTTTTGAGGACAGAGGCTTTCCTATGAGGCCAGAGGCTCCCCTGTGAGGATTGAGACATCCCTGTGAGGACAGAGGCTTCCCTGTGAGGAGAGAAACTTCCCTGTGAGAACAGAGACATTTCTGTGAGGACAGAGGCCTTCCTGTGAGGACAGAGACATCCCTGTGAGGAGAGAAACTTCTCTGTGAGAACAGAGACATTTCTGTGAGGACAGAGGCTTTCCTGTGAGGACAGAGACATCCCTGTGAGGAGAGAAACTTCTCTGTGAGGACAGAGACATTTCTGTGAGGACAGAGGCTTTCCTGTAAGGACAGAGGTTTCTCTGTTAGGACAACGGTTACCTTGTGAGGGCAGTGACTTCTCTTTTCATTGAGTTAACTTCCTTTGCTTTCCTTTTTTGCTGTTGTGGGCTTTACCTTTTCACTGGGGTCATTTCATCCTCCTTCATTTTACTCTTATTTTTATTGTTGTTTCACAGTTTTGTTTTTCTTTAATGCTGTTCATTTTTATGTTCCATGTTTTATGCATCATTTAGGTAATATACTGCCAGAACCTTTTTTTTAAATCTCAAACTCTGTTCTTTTGATGCAGGTTCTCTGTTCTTTCTAACAAGGGGAGTTACAAGTTCCCCAGTCACACGATTGGGGAAAAGTGATTGAATGGATTCCTGCTTTTGGTTTCCCCTCCTTGTAGAGCAGCTGCTAATTTATTTAGCACTGAGTGCGGCCCCCTGGTGGTCAAAGCAGAGAGGAATCCAGCATCTTCCGCAAGCGCTCTGTGGGCCCGCCCCCAAGAAGTTAGCCACGCTCACTCAGATAATGATGGAAAGTATGTGAAGCTAAACAGACAAAGGTATGGGCAATACTGTCCTGGGTGTAGTTCTCAGTAACAGCCAGTGGGGGGATACTGAGTATGCATGTATGTGTGTCCTTGTGAGGATTACTGTGTAAAACATGTGGAAAAGTGTGCATGTACTTTCAGAAAATACAGGCTGTGTGGCCACATCAGAGCACCTCTGTGTGCCCCCCCCCATGTCTTCCTGTTCCTCTTTGCTGATCTCCAGATGAGTGTAGGCCAGGTCACCCTAACCCAGGCCTGCCACCTCAATCCCCCCTCCCCTGTCATGCTGCTGCAAGAAGTGCTGTGATTTCCGGTCTGTCCGTCATCCACCCCTTCTTATCATGGGGATGGTATCTCCCAGCCCCCCGTCAGTTAAACTCCTCCACACTGCTCCACAATCATTACTGATTGTTTCAGCACAGCTCAGCTGCACGACGCTGTATGTTATACCGCATCTTTCCAGTAGAGGTCGGGCTGGCCAGGTTTGTAGGAGCGTAGACAGTCTCTTCCGGGGAGACTCACTTTCACAGGGATTGTGGTCCACTAGAATTTTTCAGATGTGCTGAGCTTGTGACCCAAGTCAGAGAAAAGCCTTAAAGTAACTTGCACTCGAAATGGGATAGTAATGTCAGATTAATAGCCTTTTCAGTAAGTTTAACTATATGCACTGGACCATGAAATGGTCAGCAGTGAGTAGGACATTAGGGGGCTGCTTTCACTGTTAGCCTCAGCTATGTGACACCTTCAGCTAAGGAGAGATGACAAACACCTGCAGAAGAAATCCCAAGCCCCCCCCCCCCCCCCCAGGTGTGTGGAAGGCTGTTTATCTTTTGAGGTGGGGGGAATCCCTTATTTCACAGAACTGGCATGGAACAGATGGCCGTGGGGGCTGTCTGTGGAATATGCTAATTAAATCTCTGCGTAGGTGTGCTGGTCGGGTCTCAGTAGCAAAACGTGTGTGTGTGGGGGGGGGGTCACTTTTCCACAGGGTCGAGCTGCCTGGGCCGCTGGCTGTAACCGTTGTTCTGTTTTCGTTATCGATTACAGGGCACGTCGCCTCCTTGCTTCCAAATAAAACTCTGTGGTTTACAAGGGAGCAGCTTTTGTGTAGGTGTGAGAACTGAGACCTAAAACATCTTCCCCCCTGAGTTCACAGTGACTGTGGAAACAGCGCCCTCTACAGAGAACAATCAAACAGCATTTTAGCTCACAGTCAGACTGTGATAATTGATATACCAGTTAGTCTTTGATAGAGGATATTTAGGCCACTAGTTGAATGATGTCCACCTGCAAGCGTCGGCCCTGTAGCATTTATCTGGCCGTCAGAGTCAGTATCAGCAAGCAGTCAGTCCAAATCATTTGCTCGCCCGCTTCACAAATGAAAGGATTCCAGTGCGCTCTGCTGACTTTTTAAGTTGTCATAGCAACAAACTTCTGAACACAGCTTGGGATGAAGCAGCTCGTGTTTTTTGAATTAGCTGGAGAGCTTTCGTCTGTGAAGTTACCCCGCGCAGGAGGTGTGCAGTGCCTCATGGGATGTTCGACTCTCTGAAAACCGCAGTGCCTCCTGTCTGTGAACGGGATAGCAGCAGCCCAAGATCTGACAGTACAAATTCAGCTGTCGTTAAGCTGGAAAGGGACCAGCTTGCTCAATGGGACTTTTGATGGATCTATCTTAAAATAGAATTCCTCCATATGATTTAGAAATTCAGTGGAATGTATCAGAGTAAGTGAATTAAGCCCTTTGTCCTAATTGTGTACTGGCTTTGCATGAGGCTCTGGGCCTGCTTTGTCCGTTATCTCCCCGTCTGCTGTTTTCAGAAGCACCTGTTACTAAAAAACAAGCATCTGCTGTCAGATGGGCAATTAACTGTGGTAATTTGGCAAATTCTTCAGTTGGGTTCTTTTTAATGACAATTTGTAGCATCTGTTGATCTGCACTGGAGGCACCAGTAACCAGTAAAAACGGTCTGGTAGCCCTTTGATTCATGTCACATGCGGAAGAATCCGTGGTCACGCAAAGAAGCAGGCCTAGGCATTAACCTCTTATTCTGGGATTCATATAAGCAAGGAAAACGATCACAGTTCAAATATAAGGATTGTTTAAATGTTCACTGTCTGCAGATTTCCTCCGTAATGTAGGTCTGTATCGCATAGGCTACATCCATACTGTGTTTCCACGTTTCGGTGTAACTCCTTATTTGCGTCAGTTGCGGGTAAAAAAAACAGTGGCTTGGTGTTTAGTGCTGCTGCTTCACACCTCTGGGACCCGGGTTCGAGTTTCTGCTGTGGCCCCATGTGTGTGGAGTTTGCATGTTCTCCCCATATCACCGTGTGGTTCTGCTCCCCCCCCAGTCCAAAAATGGGTTTCTGCCCCATCCTGGGTTGTTCCCTGTCATGGCCGCTCAAGTCGAGCTAAAACAAGCAGTTACAGGAAATGGATGGGATTCAAAGGCAAGTGTTAATCAATAGGGAATATCACAACACATTAAAACTAAATGACAATTGCGTTTTAAACTGGAACATGCTTAAAACACGTTTTGTGCTAACAAAGCCCATATTGGCATGGGGAAAATATCACGTACATTCGTTTATTATAATAAAATGATTACAAAATGAAAATGACCCTGAGCAATAAGCTTAACAATGACACGGCTTATGGTTGTTTTAATAAAGAGCAGTTCTGAAGCTGAACCCCCACCGCGCGCTCGGCGTCACGGAGCGTCCGCCCCCGCAGCCGCGTCCCCGCACAGCAGCACTGCGCTCCGCGGCGCAGTCACTGAGAGCCGGTGGGAACCGAGCGCCGCTCGCACTGACGCCGCGTCGCCATCTGCGTCTGGGAAACATCAACATGGTTCTGAAATCAGAGGACGGGGTCGGTAAGTAACCGGCTATACGGCGGCCGGTGAGACGTAACTTTGAAGGGGGTTCGGGTGGGGTGTCCAAATGTGCCCAGCATGCGCGATATGAACCTCCGCCAAGCTGTATGAATCTGTGTTTATTTACTTTAAAGGACAATGGATAATATGAAATTCCTGGTTAATGTTATACAATGTTGCAGTCAACAGGTCCGGGGTTCGGTGTCCCCGTATTTCGCGTTCAGGTCCGGCTGGAGATCGAGCCGCGCGCGTACCATGCTTTACCGCGGACGTACTGTGGATATACTGATAAACTGCGGTATTTTGGCTTCGTGTGTAAATGCGCATTCCTTGATGGCCAAAACACTCTGCGAATGGTTGTGCAGGTTAATCGGAAATTTGTATTTTACTTAAATTTCCTTAGTTAAACGGGGCATGTAGGCTACCCGCTCGGTCGTGTAACATGACGCTTTCTACAGTTTGGCTGTTTGAAGGTACTTTACCTTTTTAAAATGCTTAAATGACAACCATTTATAATTGTATTGAATATGACTATAAATTATGTTTGAAAATATAAAATATTGCTGTTAATTATATTTTTTTAATTTAAGACTATTTTGTTTTCTTGACTGCAGTACAGGATGTGGCTTTTATATCTGAATCATTTCCTCTGTTGAAAGTAGAAAGAGGAAAAAAACACTTCGTGTCGCAGTTTTTTAATCTAAGCCACTATCGCCATCGTGTCCCGCGAGAGACATCCGCCGGGCGCAGTGTGCTTTCCACATACTCCGTATCCTCCGGGGTCAGCGTGGACCCCCGGACCATCACCCGCACTGCCCCTGTTTGACCAGGCGTGGCCAGGGGGGCAGGCCAGACAGCACGCGTCATTCTGCCAGATCTGTGGGAATTACGCGGGGCAGAGGGGACAGTCCCAGGTCTATCATCAGAAGGTTGCTTATTCCAGTCTCATGGGAGAACCTGGGAGTGTGAGGTTTAAAGATATAGGAACTGTTTGAAATTGTAATGTTTTTTTAATGAAAGTATCAGGGATTTAACAACAACAGCAACAACATCAACAACAAAATAATAATAATAATCATCATCATTTTTGTTGTTGTTGCCCTGCAATAGGACGGTGCCCCATCCTGGGTTGTTCCCTGGCTTGTGCCTGTAGTCTCCGGAATAGGCTCCAGACCCCCCACAACCCTGAATAGGACAAGAGGTTACAGAAAATGGATGGGTTATTATTATTATTATTATTATAAATCTGAAAGCACTACAAGGGCTACCCTCTGTGTTCTGTCAATGGTACTTCATACCCCATCGTTGGTGAGGGCCACAGCAGGGCCAACTGTGTAGGTGTGTTAGTGTTGGTGGTTCTTGTGACGCAGGCTGTGTTAAATGTGTCAGTGGTTCTTGCGACGGAAGCTGTGTTAAACGCGTTCGGTGGTTCTTGTGACGCAGGCTGTGTTAAATGTGTCAGTGGTTCTTGCGACGGAAGCTGTGTTAAACGCGTCGGTGGTTCTTGCGACGCAGGCTGTGTTAAACGCGTCGGTGGTTCTTGCGACGGAGGCTGTGTTAAACGCGTCGGTGGTTCTTGCGACGGAGGCTGTGTTAAACGCGTCGGTGGTTCATGTGATTCACGCCCGCCACCTCCTGACACTCCATTTGTCTGACCTGGACACGCTTCCCCATGTGTGTGAACATCTGCAAGCCTGACGCCGGTTTAACCTTGAGCTCAGACTCCTAGACGTCAGCCTGTACTGACTGGCAGTGTTAAATAGCCTCGTCTGGCCTGTACTTTGCAGCGCCTTCACTGGCTGTTAATCTGTGCTGCGATCGCATGCATAATAAACGTAAACTTTGGAAAAGTCCACCAGCGCATGGCTGAATGGAGGCTTTCAGGGGGCTCACTGCACCCCCATGTCTCCTCTCTTTAACCGGATGGTGACTTTGGCCAAAACACGCTGCTCGCTTTTCTGCCCCCACCATGAAGGCTGCCTCTGTCTGCCTCCATCCTCGACCTCGTCCTCTCTCTGGCTGAATCCCTGCCTTCTCGCCCATTTTTGTTTTCCTCTTTCTCTTTTTCAATGCGTACTCGCGCCACGGTCAGCCGGCGAAGTCGGCCCAGCTCTGGTCCATTCTTCTTAGCCTGCCTGTGGCCATTGCCGCTTCACTCCAGGGGGCGCCGCTGAGATGTGCCAGTGCACCAACCCTGGGCCCAGGAGCTGGCATCCAGCCCTATGGCTTCGCCAGGACCCTCTACTGGGTAACTGGTTGGAAGCTGGATGGACAAAGATGCAAATAAATGGCAGAGCTGACCATGAGGGGTACTGCAGGCACATAGCTATAAAGCAGCAGTTTTGCCCTGTCAGCTCCCTGACCTCGATGGCAGTGGGGGCCCCCTGGTTCAGCTGTGTATGTGCTTTCTCTGGTCTCCCCCCGCCCGCGCCTCCTGCTCCTTCTGGGACCGCCACGCCTCCCCGAAAACCTACTTTTCTCCCAGCCACTGCGTCTGTAACCTCAGCCGCTGCGTCTGTAACCTCAGCCAGCTGCGTAGTAGCTGGGTCTAATTGGCTTTAGCCACCCCATCATTAAAAATAACAGAGTTGCCGTGGCAGCGACCTCCCAGAAAAGCCCGAACTGGGTTTAAATTTTCAGTGGTGCTGCTGCGATCATCCCGGATGACCTAGAAGGCGTGTCACTGCCGTTCTTGATGCCAGGAAGTGGACACCCGAGTGTGTTGGTCCTATTTTGAACCCATGGGGGTGAGATGGGGGGCCCTTCTCTTTAATTTGTCTCATGTAGGAGTTTCTGATGTGGTTTTGAGTGCTTGGGATGCCACCGCTCTGCTGGGCCCACTGATAAAGCTCTCCAGCAGGGGGGGCAGGTGGCGGGGGCTGGGGGGTGAATGGTGCTGTGATGATGCTCAGGTACCTTTAGGTGATGTGGGCTGCATCCTCAACCGCCCACAGTGCATCAGGGACTTAAACTCGGCGCACGGTTGGGGGGAGGGGGGGTCTCCTTGTCGTTGCCTGGCAGCATTCCTGGGTTTGGGGCTGGGGGGGTGGGTTGTTAAATCCTCATGGCCAGATCTAGATCCTCAGAGATTAGAGATTAGATGCCATCGCCCCTCCCCCCCCGTGAGAAAGAAGTGTGATTTTCAGCACTGGTGGGTAATCAGACAGAGGAAGTGCCTGGTGGAGTGGGGTTGGGGGTGGGGGTGTGGAACCTGAGGTCACAGAGGTAGGGGCTCACAGTCCAGCGGCAGAGCAGATCCGGCTCGTCTGGTTGTGGATGATGTGTAAAGGAGACGTGTTCTCCATTTTTATGGTTGGTGTTTCTGTGGCGCTGTTTAAGCAACAGCAGCAATTCATTTTAAAATGACGACTGTTTCGTTGAAACTGGCGGAGACATTTTTGTTGCGCTGCTGCTTTTACGGCCTTCCGTCTGCAGGGGGAGTATGGAGTCAGAATAGTGCCATATATACTTGTATGTGTACTTTCCAATTTGCACCCGTAAAATGAAATTTGCTCGCA
>JAOYFF010000042.1:2714057-2744105 GCA_025773925.1 Cryptomyrus ogoouensis
CTTTAAATCAGAGCTAGATAAGATTTTAACAACTCTGAGCTATTAGTTAAGTTCTCCCCAAGCGAGCTCGATGGGCCTAATGGCCTCCTCTCGTTTGTATAGTTCTTATGTTCTTATGTGAGTTAATCACTAAAATCTCTGTTTTGTCAGTGTTAAGATGAAGAAAGTTAGCTGAAGAAAGGACATCTAATTTCTTACCTTACTAATACAGGCAGGAATAATCAATAAATTAGACATATTGCTTGGATCCAAAGAAAGGTAAAGCTGTAAATCATCAGTGTAACAATACAGTTAATGCAATATTCCCAGGTGACATGTCCAAGAGAGAACATACATAGAGAAACAGCAGCTACAAAAGTTCTATTTGATAAATATAAGGAAAACCTTGATGTACTTGATGTGTACAGACATTGTATACTCTGTGAACTCCTCCCAAACACTGCTTGTTCAGGTTTTGTCAAGTTGGAACCTTGAAACTTGAACGCTTCATAACCAACTCGGACATCGAACAGGTCTGTTGAAATTTTTTTTTACTTGTACCTTGACCGAAATCTTGGAACTTGGATCATTCCTGATAAAACTTGTATGGGTTGAGGCGCATTCATCTGTACCAATTTGAACCTCAAACGGTCCGGTTGAGAAAAATCTAGCTGCAACTCGACTGAAAACTCAGAAAATGACAAAACAAAACAGACCTGCTAAACTGATTGGATCAAGATGCGTCTCTGATGGGCTTGTTTACACAAAAGCAAACAGACCTACTGGGTTGCTTATGCGTATGAATGGCTCTCAGTCTCGCGGTGCCTCTCGACTGAGTTCATGTGAAAGCTGTGTTTGGTGTGATTTTTTTGTGCTTTATCTACAGTGCATTTAGTGATACAGTGATCATGGCCTCTAAGAAAGTGAGCAGCGATAGCAGCAAACCAAAGAGGACGGTAGTGAGAATAACTTCAGAACTTAAAAAGAAAATTACAGCGAGACTTGAAGGTGTTGCACGTGTGTCTGCTCTCTCTCCGGAGTTTGCAATTATCATTTATTTAATGTTTATTGCTTTTGTATGTGTGATGTTTCATGTGTTTATTAGTTTTATATTGATTGTCAATGCACACACTAAACATACATACACACAGCCACAGGAAAAAATGAGACCTCTCTATTTTTCTAAATAAATCAGCATTTTTAAATACACTCAAACGAGGTGAAGCAGGAGACACCGCTAACAACCAGATACCAGCCTGATAAAAGGTGGAAGCGATATTCTAATGCCAGAATGACTGTTAACTTAACAAACAGTTTCTCATGAATCGTAGGATGATGTCAGGTGACCTTCAAAAATAACGGAAAACATTTAGTGCAGGTGTGAAGTGCACTGTGCTAGGACAGTTCGTATCAGGCTCCTAGAAGCAGGAAGTCCCACAAAGCAAGGAAGTCCTTCATTAATGAGAAACAGGGAAGAACCAGTCTGCAGTTTTCTCTCTCTCTCTCTCTCTCTCTCTCTCTATATATATATATATATATATATATACACATATATATATAATTCACAGATGCACACCCATAAAGAAGGCAGGTCTGAAGAATGTTGGGACAGTAATTAAAATGACTGACTCACAGGTTGCAGAGGAAGAATTTCTGATGGTTATCAATTACCTACTATCCTCAGGTGAAATTCCTGGCCTGTTTCAGGATAATGAGGTGGAGAACATCATTTAGGCAATTAAAAAATGAAGTCACAGACCTACAAGACACTCAGAACAACTGCTGGAAGTTCTTCAGTGATAGAGTCAGAAGGCAGTTCTACTAAATTTCTCTTCTTTTTTTTTTACGATTCTTAATGATATAACATCTATGTTCTGAATGGCAGCTCAAGTGTGGGGAGCTGTAGTGCTCCTTCGAGGTCACTCTCTGCTTTTCTCCAGTTGACTCCCTACTGTGTCGGTTTTCCAGTGGTGTAAAGACTGGTACCGGTGTTCTGTCATAACATCCTACCTATCGAGACGTGCTATCGAGCCTTTCTGCGCATGTGCAGTTCCACCATCTTTGGATTAAGGTTAGGGTTAAGGTAAGGGTTTTAGGGGTTTTTGGGGGGTTAGGGCTATCGATTAGCAATACGGTAGGATGTTTTGATAAAGTAGGACGTTTTGTCAGAACACCGGCGCCAAATGACATCATCAGTGACTGACATCATCACAAAGCGCGACGCGGTATTTCTTTCGCTGAATTCAAACATGTTATTATGATCCTTCACTTTCCTGTAGTCCTGCTTAAGTTTTTTGATTTTCAAGCGGCATCATTCGGTGTTTCGCGTGTGCCCCATTTCTTCCAAGCGGCTTGCTATTACAGCAAATACGTTTTTATTTTGAGTCGTGCCATCCAAATCCCGCTGGATCTGTTCATCCGACCATATGACGATTAAAGCCTGTGTTTCCTCATTTGTCCATCCTTCCAATTTACTTTTTATTTAGTTTCTCGCTGTTCACTGTGTGTTTTAAAAGATGCCGATTGTATTTTGTGTTTCAGCGGCAGGCTATTTGCATAACCAGTCGACAGCAAATACAAGTCCCACCCCAAAGTACCAGAGAAGTACCCCAGCTGGTTTGGCACTTTCGGTACTGGTACTCGACCGGAAGTCAATGGAAAAGCGAAAGCACCGTACTTTGTGCGGTGAAAAAGCGCCCATAGTCAACTGCATGTACGTCAACTGGTTCAATGAATGGCCAGAAGATGCCCTAGTGTCAGTTAGTGCCCAATTCCTCTCTGAAACTGGAGGAATTATAATTAAACTCTTGTGTCTTCAAGGGACCTGTATGTAAGAGATGGGAATGTGGTCACCATTCCTTGTTAAGTGCTACATATAGCAGATTTTGGTGGTCCGCCTTTCCTCTTCTTCAGTAACCAGTTTACATCTCCACTTTTGCATACCAGCCTGAAAACTTCCCCAGCCGAGTTTATGAGCTTTGTGCATAACACCGGCAATGAGATGTCCAAATTCTAAATCTTGTTAGACCATTGCTATAGCTGTACTACTCCAGAAACCTTTTTGGAGCAAATCAAACTGTACCAAAACCCATTGGCCACCAAAACGTAATTGTTGTCAAGATGGCAAGATTGGTTTAACCAAACTACAGCATACAACAGCTGAGGTAGTGGGTTTTTGGCAGCCTTTGTTCAGACATGGTAGTTCTAGGTTGCTGAACAGTGTAGATTACATTATTGGTATTATTATGAGTATAGTAAATAGTGTATGGTACCCAGATGAAGTGCTACTGAACTATGGAAGATCAAATAAATGGCAATAATGCCACACAATTAAATTGCTTAAAAGGGCTTAACTTTTGGCTAGGTTGACAACATTAAAGTTATGTTGGCTGTACAAGACTTAGAACTCTTTCAGAAGAATGAGGATGCTGACAAACGTATCCAAATAGTGGGTGTGGAGATTTCCAAGGAAAAGACTGAAGCTGAACATGCAAGTTATTGCAAGTGTACTCATTTGTTTTCAGATATTATATTTAGTCAGTGCCGGATATCTGCATCCTGTGCTAATCATGAGACCCATTAGAGTCACAAGTTGTTGCCATAAAACAAAGGTCTTGTGACGAGGACTTGGCCAAAGCAGAACCAGCACTGCTTGCTACCCAGGAAGCTCTGAACACACTCAATAAGATCAGAGTGTTACCCATGGTTACATGCATCTGCATATAAAAATCACAATAGCAGTATTTTCTGTTTTTTCCCCCATTTTTTTTCTTTCCTCAGAACAAGCTGACAGAGCTGAAGTCCTTTGGATCACCTCCAGAGGCCATGGTGAAGGGTACTGCTGTAATGATGCTCCAGGCCTTGGATCCTTAAAAAGTATTAAATGTATCTAAAAACCAGGCCTTAATTGGTCCTAAAGTGCATTAAAATCATGTTAAGGGTTTTTAAAATAGCACAAATATGGAATATAACATTGATTAACATGTTTATGAATGGGAAGATTTTACATGTTGCTACCATTTTATATTCCAATGTCACAGACCGGAATGAGCGGAACTGACAGCAATAGTTTTTTTTTTTCGGGGCACTAGCTTCAGGTAACTAACAAGCTGCTCTAAGCCAGCCTGTAAATAATGTTACCTGCCACTTTTTGGAAGGGGAAAGTGCCAATTCAACAAAAACTGGATGCTTGAAATCATGAATATGACACTCATTGTAAACTGTGCAAGAAGTACTTCAAACTCGGCACCATGGGAATCAAAGCTGTAGAATCTCACCTTGCATGAAGGAAACACAAAGCGGCCAACAACCTAAAGTAACTGATGTTACTGCATGCTTTTTGCATGTGATGAGACTGGTCTTAAATTTAATTTTAAATGACATTAAGTCGTCTTAAAAAGTCTTCAGTCTAACTTGCTTAAACCTGCATATGCCCTGCCCAAGGACAAAAACTGGAAAAGCAGCTGAAAACATGGCGGCCAAAGGAGATGTCTTTCTTGAAAGTCTCATTAGCTATAATAAAGAAATAATTCTAGTTGTGTACATCAAAGCTTTTCAGTAAGTTTTTCATCTGGTTTTTGTTAAATGTTTTGATGGATTCATTTCTTGCTGAAATACAATGAAACAGTGTACTTCGATGTATGCTTACATTACCTGTTCCTGAATGTCGTTCAAATTGTTTTCACCGTGCCAACAAAGGCCCTTTAAGGATAACCCCACAATTCAGCCAGATTTGATCAGGTCTAAGTCCATAAGCACTGCCGGCCTCTGTTTGCCGTGCCTCAGTATCATGAGGGTCTGCGAGGGACTCTGATGTCGAGCCCAGGAGGCAGGTCCTGACTAACACGGGCATGGGACAAGCTGCCTGCCTTAAAGCCCAAGATAACCATAAGCACTGCCTTTCCGTGGTGGGGACAATTGCTACATTATTATTATGCTTTCATTACATATAGCAGATGTATACAATTATGCAGATGTGCATGGCATCCAGCATTTTTTGTAGGATGCCGGGCATTTAATGAATTCACATGGCCTAAGTACCCTAATTAAGAGTATAACAGCAGTTCCTCTTGAGCTTGTTTCTTGAGCTATGCTTGATGTGCTCACCAGGTTACCATCTTATTAAAACACTGTGTTGTAATTTTAGCAATTAAATCCAAACTTGGTCAACTTAACCATGAAATTTGAGAAGGCTACTGCCAATCAACTCAAATGCCAACAGGAGGCAGACACCATGAAGTAGACAATCTTCTTAACAGGTAAAAATGTCTAGTACAAATTTACTGCAGCATCACAATATTTTACTGGTGACACTTTATTTGAAGGGTTACAAATGATGTAGTAGTACACTCTAAATTAAAAGTATCAATGAACTAGAAACTGTTACACACTGATCCCATGTTTGTTCGCCGTTTATCATACAGCCACTCTGCATCTAGGGCTCAGCTCTAGAGGAGACAATGAGTAGGGAGATTGTGCTCATCTGTGCTTTTAACTCCTGTGTGGGTTACTTCACCAAGAAATAGCACACCACCTTCATGGATAACTAATGGATACCATAACTGAAAGAGCTGGATAAAGTTATCAAATAGACCCCTGAATATTTGTAACTTTTGACTGACATTGTTCCAAGGATAAGTATATCTGAATAAGTTGAGCGATACTGATGCAGCAAGCTAAACCCTTAGAGCATTCAGGCTAGAATCTGGCTCTACCTCTGTGCAGAATTACCATGTCGTGGTTTGTGTCTAGCTCCTCTGATTTCTTCCTACATTTCAGAATCTACTTTGCTTGGTGTCTGAATGTGTGTACTTTTGTTTATTAATGATAACAGGTATAGATTAAAGTATTATACTCCATTACTTTTCAAACAATATGAATTAATCCATTTAGTCATATTTGATGTCTCAGGTCCCCATTCCCATCACAGAGGATTTAGATCCACAGAGTCCTTACAGAAGGTGATAGCATCCTGCTCGCTGAGACCACTGGAAAGACTGTAGAGTTGCACTGGCTCCTCTCCTCAGAAGAAATACGATCAAGAAGGGAACGTGAAATTATCTGAGAGGGCATCAGACATCAAAGATGTTAAAAGATTTCACACACGCATTGATTTTCTTTGACATTGCAGTGCTTTGATTTGGCAGTTACCTTCGGATTGGTGACATGGAGGTTGAATATCATCCAAACTTTGTCATCTTGCATACCAGGAATTCCAGCCCTGCCTGCAAGCCAGAGCTGCAGGCTCAGTATGCTCCATCCCACTTTGTGGTGAGCAGGAATGAGCTGGAGGACAAGATGCTGGGCGCTGAGGCTGCCAGAGAGAGGCCTGATCTGGAAGAGCTAGGAGTTTGCATGTGTACTCAGTATTGTACACATTGGGAATCCCAGAGTTCGATTTCACTTTCAAACTCTACCAGATTATTGGGACCAGCTGTATCTATGACAGTATCCCCACCTGGACTGCACTCTTCTGCAGCACGTTAAATTACAGGATGGCAAAAAGAAAAAATGGAAGTAACCATCAGTTCTTAATGGCTGTGTAGTGTTGTTATATTTCACTTTCCCTTACGGGTCTTGTGTCCTGTGCAGGCAGAGCTCACCAATACGATAACGTCACAGGCTAGAAGGCCAAACTGAAAGGCAAATCATAAATCTTTATCTTGCTTTGTGTATAGCCCAAGCCTACTTCCGTGACAAAAGGCCAGTTAGTCACGGTCTGATATCGTTAATTATCGATATCATGATATTAGCCATTCTTAATAAGTGCATCTGTATTTTTGGAACATGAGCCACAACTGCACTGTGAAATGTTTATGTGACACACTCTTGCTTTTTTAGATTTTAATGACATAAAGAGAGATCATTCCAACAGAGCTGTACTTCCTCTTGAAGTCCCGCTCAAAGCAGGACTGGTAACTCCAGTTGGCTCTCTTTCCAACAAAGGATGGGGTGGAATCAAGATGCCAATTGCTGCTGGCTTTCTTCGGGTTCTAACAAACCGAGCCAACACAGCAACCCTACAACAACCCTACAAAAACCCTATTACATAGCTCGTAATATCAGTCACACTCATTTCAACAGGTATCATTATTTAAACATTAATTTTATTTAAAATCTTACATTATATATTTCTATGTCATTAAAAAATTACACTGTACAATACGACAAACAATAAACAAAGAAAATGACCATTGAGGTATCTAACTGAAGGTTCTTTGAGCTCATGTAGTACATTGTTTTTTTGGGTGATAAAGCCACAAGATGACTGTTGAATGCTTCTGTCAGCCGATATCAAAACCTGCAGCATTACTGGTGGTTCTTCCAGGGTATCTCACATCAAATAAGAAGTTCTGATAGGAGCAGGTGGAGTTACATTAAAGGTGATGGAGAGCATTACACCATATTCAATGGGTCTCAATCTGAAGAAGGGAGAATAAGCTTCACCCTACTGGTAACATTCAGAATTTCAGAAATCAAAAGCAGCTGGCATTTAAATTCGGAAGAGATCTTATTTATCCTAGAGGCATGCAGTTTGAGTATGGGACGCCTGTCAGATACAGGTCTGACACTAATGTACATGAAGTCACTGACGGCCGCTGAATGCAGGTTGACGCAGACCAGCCACGGCAGAGAGGCTGGAGGCTTCTGTGCTGCAGATTGCTTAAATAAGGCTGACTGTATTCCATGCGGAAGTCTGTACCGGCCTGAAAGACTTGCCTATGTGTTTTTCAGGGCCTGGCTGGGACACACAAATAGGATCGATCACAGGGGCAAAGCAGGAGGAGCCGACATCCGCCACGCCGGTCATCTTCATCAAATACACCCCCACGGACTGGCAGGGGAACCAAAATGTCTACAAGTGTCCCATGTACAAGCCCACATGTGTGGGCTGACCTTCGTCTGGAACTTCAATCTGAAGACCATGAAGAAACCAGGCAGGTGGGTGCTGGCAACTGCTTGTCCACGTCTGAAAGTGCAGAAGCCTTTGCTCCCATCTTCTTCTCAGGCATTAGCCACTTGTGTGAACTCTGAGAAACACGGCATAGTGAAATGTGATTCCTAAGGGCATACATTCACTTGGGTATAATACCGAGGATGCAGTTTTACAAAAACACAAACAGTACAGTAGACTGATGAAATTTCTTAAAGCAATACATGAGGTAAAATCACCCCAGGGCCATATCACCCTCCTGTTCTTAAAAAAAATGTCAGTAGAAGATTGAACGTATCTGAAAAGACCCATGAGGCTATGTTGGAAGGCCTTCCCCTGCAGGGGCCCCTGGCCCTCGGGCCTTCCAGCATGGTCACACATGCCACAGACAGTGGCTTAGCTCCATGGAACCTCCCGAGCTTGGCAGGCACATCCAGCTTGCTGCAGAATCCTCCCCCGAAAGATGGTAGTTTCCTCAAATCCCTTGAGATCTACAGATCCATATTACTGTAAATCCAATCTAATTATCCTGAGATGTAACCACATGTAATTGGTTCTTGGGTTCTTATCGATGTTTTACTCAGTCTACCCGCACATCCAGATATAAATACAACGCTAGGAACAATTTATCATGGTTAAATTGCCAGAGTAATGATGCCGGTCCTTATTACACAGTCACAGCTCTGTGTGGAAACTATAATGTACCTTCACTCATTCACACATTTAGGCACATTACGCTGCAGCTCCTTCCGTAACTCCCGTAACTGATATGGTATGCCAACATCAAGGCTTTTAATATTTCTCATTTAAAAACCAATACAGGCTATCTAGAGATTTTCGCTAAAAAACAAAATTCAATATATATAATCCAACTGATCTCTGGTTGACAGAACAAAAAATGTCTCCAGGACTTAAATGTAGCAAATTAATGCTAAAATAAACAGCTTAAAGGGGCATAGTACATCTAAACAAAATGGCAGTGTTACCTTTTAAGTGGGCTGTGAGATATCATATCGATATAATATCATGCATGTGCAATAATCACCAGGGCTTCAGATGATGGGTGAAACATTTGGCTGGACGACAGCTTTTCGGTACTATACGGATGTTTATTTGTGCCCACAATTTGTTAAACCGTTTAGTAGTATACTAAAATGTTTTTTTTTTTGTATATTTTAAGCTGGTCTGATCCAGCTTAAAATATGAATGAGGCACTTTATGACACCCAAAAGTTAGTAATCAGTATAAATTCGGCATATCTTTATGTTTAATAAATGTGTCAGACTTAACTGCAAAAAGGACCGCCACTCCGCCTTTGTCTTTTTACCTTGTTTATCCACAAGATCTCCTCTTTTAAAAGATGTTGTGGCTGTGGCTGCTGAGCTGTCCCTTTCTTCACCGCCACTGTATAACAAACCATAGTGTACCAAAACAGTATTATGTGGTGTGCCACGCTACAGTGCCCACTGCACCGAAGTATATCAAACCATAGTATACCAAAACTGTATTATGTGGTGTGCTTTGCTGAGTTTATTAAAGATAAAGATACGCCAATTTACACAGATTACTAACTTATGGGTGTCACAAAATGCGTCTCAATATTTTAGCAGCACTACTATACTAGTCTACTTACTAAATTATGGGTGTAATTAACATCTGATTGGTACGAAAAAAAGCTGACGTCCAGCCAAATGCTTCGCCTGTCATCTGAAGCCTTGGTGATTATCGTGCATGTGCGATATAATATCGGTATCGCCCAGCCCTACTTTTAAGCAATTCAGTTCAAGAAGCTGTTAACATCAGGGATGCCTGTCAGCCAGCTGTGGGCCATTCTGTCTGCTACAGTCATCGCTCTTGCAGCTACATGCCACATCAGCATTTTGTCAGATGGGGAAATAACAGCCCCACCTGCTATACACTCAAGTGGAAGCCTGGTAGCTGTAGCCTCAAGTAGCTGCGGCATTTTGAAATGAGATACGCTGGGAGGTAGCCTTTCCCAAAATAATTCAAGGGCCAGCCTGGCATCATCATCACAACAAAATTTAATACCTTCATTAAGGCCCTTAACAACTAACACCATATTTTAAAACCACTAATTGCCATCACATGACATATTATTTATTTGCTTAGTAGATGGTCTGATCCAGCTTACAGTTTCATTTAAACAGCAGACTTGTTGCACGGAGTACTGCAAAATTAGCTGTGGGTTTGCGTCCAGGATTTATACCTGTGTTCATATCTACCCCTCCCCCTGCCTGCGATGAGGTGACAGCCATTACTTCACCATGCATTACCCCGAGACCTTGTGTTTTCAAGCCTGTTTCCTCAAGTACCGTGCAGGCAGACGTGCTGGTCCTCACTGCAGCGGCAGAGCAGGCTTTCCCAGCAATGCGGATGACAGAAGCATGGCATTAAAGCGGGTGGAGATGCTAATGCGCCGTCCACTGCGTGACCTCCACTGTGCCTCCAGCAAAAAAAGGGGATAATCAGCCCCCACCCCACGGAAATGGCTGCACGAGAAGGGCGGGGTCCCCAGCACAACCCTTTCCCGCAAAGCTGCAGGGGAGAGCAGAGGAGGTAGTGACACCCCCCCCCCCCCCCCCCCCCCCCCAAAAAAAACACCGACCCCAAAACCCCCCCCCCCCCCCCCCCAAACAAAAACAACTAACGGACCCACACCCCCCCCCACCCACCGCCCCCCCCCCCCGCAAACGGGGGCACGGGGACGGGCGGGCCCCCACCACACACCCTCTCCCCCAACCGGCAGGGGGGAGCAGGGGGGGGTGTGCACCCCCCCCCCCCCCCCCCAGCCACAACAAAGAGGACACTCCAGCCAAACAGCCTCCCGCTTCCCAGCATAAGACAAAGACTGCAGTGTGCAAATCACCTCACAACAACCTGCCACCCTGACATGCGCTCTGAGCGCCCTAATGCGCGCAGTTCCTCAGAGCCGTCCATTAACCCAGGGATTCAAACTGAAGCACACTGATCCATATCTATGAATCTGTACTAAATTTGCCTGCTTTGTTCAGTGCTTTGAATATGGAAACAATTACAGCAGGCTTTTAGTATGTGTTTTTTTTTACCCACGCCTTTACCAAAGTGACAGGTATGACAGACATCTTTATCCTGTCTGTCAATTACGGTAAAGTACTTCTTTTATACCCAATCCCCTATTCACTTTCTTGATAACATTTGTAAATGCGACCTTTGTTTTTCTGTTTTTTTTTTCCCCCCTCTGCGGTTGCTTCACAAGTACAGCCACATTTTTCTAAGTAAGTGTGGGCGTGATGTATGATGTATGTCTGTGGCTGCGAGGGGCCAAGCAGCACAGCTGGGCCTCACTGCCCATTGGCAGGCCGTTAGCACAATGGCCTGTGGAGCTGGATGATTCTATAGGAGGCCTTGCTTCTGCAGCTTCTTAAGTTCACTCAGTGCAAACGTTAGTATGTATGAGGCTGAAATCGCTTGCTAAGCAAGTAGGCGATAGATTAAGACGTTAGATTTCCCAGCCCCCACTTCAGCCCAGGCACATGCAGCCATGCTGAGTCGTCTCCAGAAAGCTTGCAGCCTTCACTGGGCCATGCTATCGGCGAATCTTACTTTGCCTTTGGAGGCTTTGCAGGGAGTCACATGGCACATGCAGTCTTGGGGCTCACCCCTGGTGGAGCTGCTGAGTCATCTGCAGAAAGCCTGCAGCCTCCATCGGGCTGTGCTATCTGTGAATCTTACTGTGCCTGTGGCGGCTTTGCATGGACTCGCTTGGCACATGCAGAGCAGCGTGGACTCATGTGGCACATGCAGAGCAGCGTGTGTTCTCAGGCCACGTGAAGATAAGGCAGACTGTGCTCACAATAATTTCACCGCTTTCATTTCCTGTTCAATAACATTGCTTTATTTTATCCCTGAACTCTGTCCAAGCTTTTCCTTTTTTCCTACCATAACAAGAAAAAGAATTGCCAGCATTACAAAAAAACCTCTGAACTCAAACAGAATTTTAAATCCTGTGAAAAGGCAGATTGCATTCAGGAATTTCCCATCTGAATTATGTGCATGATACAGGCTTTGATGTCTCCATTCTATATACATGAACTGCATAAATCCTGCAAGCTCTGTATCTGGACAAGACACTGCACCTTTCAAGAAAAAGATCTCCCACTTAAATTCAGATGACTGTCCTGCATCTTTGAGCAAGAGCTAGATTGCAATGGCAGCTTTCCATGTTTTAATAAAGGAAGCTAAGGAAAAATGGAGCGCTAAGTGATAAAGCCATTGGATCTACATCACAGCTAACAGGCCTGAGGATATGGCTTCTGATTGCTAAACAATACCAGGCCCTGTGACTATCACTGACCAGTGAGAACCTGAAGCAGAAGCAGACTCTGTCTCAGGGTCCCTTCATAGTCTCTGACCGCAGGGCTTCCAGTAAAGCCTTAGCTTTGACTTTTAAGCTTTGGCAGTAGAGTGCCAAGCTCTGTCACAGCCAGGGCAGCTTGCACTGAGGTGACCTACCTGGGGGCCAGGACCTCCACGACACTGTCCTAAAGCCAATCAAAAGAAGTTCTTGATGAATGGAGTGACTAGCTTGACCCAAAGTTTGACATGGCGGTCAGGATGCTTGAATGTGGAACTGGATACCTCTGTGGACCTCCGATATAATGTTTCCTGCTCCTGAGGAGACAGAGAGGGCAGAAGATAGAAGATCACTCTTGTTTCCTGCTACTATACTAATGGCCAAACCTTGTTGTTATTTTTACTCCGGGTTATTGCAGATTACAAAAACCAAACAATGAACCATAAATAAACAGGAAGGCTTTAGAGCACAAATTAGTATTCAGGGGTAGCATTCATTTGGACGCTTTAAATCCTTGAAATGAATGAGTTTCCCCCACATCTCTCAATTGCTGAGTGCGGATCTGTATATGAGTTGTGATTCAATGCTTAAGACACCATGGAACACTAGTGAGATCACCCCTAAAAATACCTATATTGTCCGGCAACCATAAGAATAGAGCAGAGGGCCCACAGACATCATCTGCAGAAATGCATTGACTCCATTTGATTCTGCAAGTACGTACACAAGTATGATTTATTTCCATAGACGACAAGCACCCTTTGTGACCCTCACTTGCTGCTTTAGGGTTGAAGTTAAGTACATTACGTTAGTACTTCTGACTGCGCGGTATCATCTATGCCATCTGTTTGGAGATGTCATAGGCTGGCACACAAAAGCCTGTTATAAGACTCTCAGAAAAAGACAGGCCATCTTTAGTGCTGCAACTGCATCAAACTGGTACAAATACCTCAGCAGACCAGCAGATAGCATAGTGACGAAGGACATAACTGTTGCAGCTTTAAATCCTATGGAGGACAAACATTTCTGCAGTACATCTAAGTACTTATTCAAAACAATAACAACAAGAATATATATTACAAATGAATTTGACAATCAAGGTAACTGAGCCCCTTCTCTGTGTTAATAACTGCGTTAACAAGGATTGCACTACGGTCCTATTTCACAAAAATATCTAAATATATAGTTTGATAGGTAAACAAGTCGTAAATGTGATGCTGACACCCCAATAATACTATTACACACACAGAAACTGAAGGCACGCGCAGCACTGCAAATCAGCTTTGTGTCACAGCGTATCTCACTGGCTGGCTACTCCAAGTGGAACTGAAGCCTGGGGTGTGAAACAGTGCTGTCACCACTGCCTTTGTCAAATTGTCAGGGGCCCCCTGCCCCCCCCCCCCCCAACCTCAAATATTTTCAGCAGTTGTGCTGCTTCCACTTAGCAAAGAGTCATAAAAAAACAGCTCCCTGGTTAGGCGGGCATGAACTGGCTGTGTGGGACACCCAGAGCGCAGGCATCGCTCCCAGCCCGCTTCCCAGAAAGCAGCCCCTCCCCAGTCACCAGCACAGCCTCCAAAGTGACGCCAGCCGAGCAGGGGAGGGGATCAGAGCCAGACTCAGGCACAAACGCACATAGACCACATGTATGCACTCACACACGCACAGTAAAATACTGACAGACCCAGCACCCAGATGAAAGTGAAGCAGCCAGACGGCAGCCTTGCCTGCTGCAACTGGGCCTGCAGCCCCTCGTTCTCAGTCACTATGGCAACCTGGGCTTCCAGGTCTCGGTGGACAGAGCGATAGCCGAAGTTGGGGGACCCGATGAGGGTGAGGCATGGCCGGTGGCTCCCACGCAGGTAGTACCATAACCCTGCAGGCGAGAACAAGAACAGGGAGGGACGAGCGTCAGGGTGCCCTAAACTGCTTTCATATAACATCCCCTGCAGGGATGCAAGCAGAACTACCCATGCCCAAGAGGCAACAGAATGAGGAGTGACCACCTAGATGTAATGAAAGACACACGTAGACCAAAATCCTCAGAACTAAGCAGCAGGCCCAAGAGCAGTAAGTCAACCGCGTCCCAGAGAGTGACCAGTGTCACCCGAGCCAGACCGGACCCGTTCGAAGAGCTCACATTTTACCCCTGAGTGGGACCTACTGTACTGCTTGTCACTACAGGATCGGAGTCAACCATGGATGTGAGTCACAAATGCACCAGTGTTGAAAGGCAAATACAGAAGCAACTAAAAGCTAAATACAGACAATTAAAGGTAATTAGCTATTTTATGAAAATTTATGCAAATACATGAGATGGACCTTAACTTTCTAAAACTGGATGCAGGTTTGGCAGATGGTCTAAAGTCCTTTATTTCTTGAATAGTTTAATACTTTAATAGATTTACACGGCTGACTCAGAACGACAGCTGTTGACTCAGGTCCTGTAGAACACTGCTAACCACCTGACACGATAAAGCTCAACTCTGTACTATAGCAGCAAGTCAGTGAAGTGGCAGCTGCAATCGGCAGACAGAATCTGAGCAGCTCATAGTGTCACCAAACCAAAGTAGCAGCTCAGGCAGCGGTACAAAGTCCTGCTGTTGATCTGAAAGCAGGAAGGAAACCTGCCCTTTCTGTCCGGAGAGGACGACTGGAGAGCATGACGATTCACATGTACTCAATCAAAGCAAGAGTATGTGTCCCTGGAGCAACTCAGGTCAAGGGCCTTGCTCAAGATCCTAATCGTAACAATATCCTACCAGCAATGGGATTTGATCCAACAACCATCTGATCACGGTGACGCAAATATTTTTAAAAGGATAGGCCTTTTATAAAAATTTGATCAATCGCCAGCTCACGTGCACCCGTTTATTCATTTTCCAGAAGTCAAAACTCAGATAATCACCCAGCCTTTAAGGTTCCATCACAGTATGAATTTGTTACTATGTCGATTAAATCTACTAAGACCGAATTTGTTCAAGAGAATCCTATGACTTGTAACACAGGGATACAACTTTTGTACAATACAGAAGAGATATTAAATGAAAATGGTGCAGAGGAATGGGGGGAAGCAAGAAAATAACAGCCCCTTGACCAGGGCATGAGTTCAAACATTGGGGTGGGTGTGCATTTTCTGGCGGAGCGAGGAACAGTTGTTATATCATGGTAATACGGTAAAGGTGAAATGGATACCCACTGGCAGATATCACTGCACCTTGGGAGGCTCACACCCATCTAACGGTCATAGCCATGTAGAAACTGCACGCAGTGTTGCTGCTTGCTTAATACTCCCCCCCCCCAGATGCTGTGCTTTCCGTAAAGCTGTCTTGCAAAAAAACAAACGCTGGACTTTTTTCCTCAACAAATATTACAAAGTCACACAGCTGCAGTTTAATGCACTGATGGCATGTATAAACTAGTCTGCAATCACTGGTCATACTGGAACTAAAACCAGAGAAGCACCATTTTTGTCGATATCAAGTCATTTTTCTGGCATTTTCCCTCAAATTGAAAAGAATTTAACTCTCAAGTCAGTCGAACTGGTCCTTTCTTACGTACGGCATTCCCTTGATCAGAACCTGCACGTCTGCGGGCATTTAAACAAGCAGGCAGGATGGGAGACACCTAGCGCCCCCCCCCCCCACAAGGGGAATTCAGGCATTGTCCATGTTAAAAAAAAAGCACATCTGACCCCATAGCTACCATTTCAAGAGCATGCTTTAACAGGTCCTTTAAACAGTTTAAGCTGAGGTTTGGCTGCTCCTTTGTGTAATTACTGCACTCTTAATCATGTTTAATGTCCTGCATCAGTCTGTTCCGTGAATAAGCAGCTCAAACAGTGCCGCCCAGCACAGGCCCGAGGTGATGCCACATGATCAGTGACCTTGTATACACACTCACTGCCTGCCAGAGAAGCCGTTACATGTTAAACTGATGGTTACTCTCGGCTGCTCTTATGGAACAATCATTAATGTCATAACCACACACACACAAATACATGAGTGTGCTTGTATAGACCATAAACACATACTCACACACTCATCTGAACCATCAAATTCTGCGGGAAATTCAGCCAGTCTTTAGGACAGACAGGAGTCACTGGGATGTGAAGAGAAAGTAGGCACCCCCGAAAGCGGAGCTTGTCCGACTTCAGCCTTGGATGTAACCAGAAAATACACAAGAAATAGTTCCTGGGGCAGTCAGAGGCTTAGTGGGCTAAGTAATCAGAAGCTTGCTGGTTTGAGCCCCAGCCTCAGGAAATAATCACATGACTGTGGGTCCTTCAGCACATTGCTGAATGTTGGCTGACCCTGTGCTATGACCCCCAAGCTACAGAGCTATAGATTTTGTAGGCGAAGAGAAGAATTCCAGTGTACGTGTGCAAACAAATAAAAAGGATGAGGATAGGATTATCTTAAAACAGCTCAGTGAGTACACGATGGTCTAGAAATTGATCTACAGATGTAACAATCAGTCATGCTGAGGTGAGTTTCCAGAGAAAATGTGCAAGGAAATTCCGTCCTCTGTGGCAAGTTATTCATCTTGTTTTTAACCTTAAATAGCAGGCGAATCTCAGTAACTGTCATAAGCTTACTAGCCATTATGCTTATGAGCACAGCATCTGAGTCAGGACACTTCAGTAACTGTGGTGCCAAACAATGACATCAACGACAAAGGCTGCATCTGCTCCAGTGGCCAGCAGGTCGAGTAGAGCTTAATTAAGAACAAGTGCATGAAACTCAAAGTTTGCCAGTTTGTTTCCCAGTTAAGGCTGCTGTTGGCAAGCTTAAAGTACTTAACCACCTTAAGCTCCAGTGAAATATCTTAATACTTAAATTAAGCTCACCTCCTCGAGATGAAACTGATGCCCAATCCTTCCGAACCACTCTCGCCACCTCCAGGTAGTACACTATATGGCCAAAAGTATGTAGACACCTGCAGTGTCAATCTCTCGTTCTAAAACCAAGGGTACTAATATGAAGCTGGCCGGCTCATTGTTGCTGTAAAAGCATCTACCCTTCTGGGAAGGCTCTCCATTAGTTGCTGGAAGACTGCTGGTGGGATCTGCTGCTGGGTGATCAGGTTCATTTCTGTGAGCTTGGCTACCAATTCTCTGGTGAAGTTGCACCCAAGCATTTTGATCTTCACACTCACAGCACTTGCAGTTGACCAGGGCAGCTCTAGCAGGGCAGAAATGTGGTGAACTGATTCACAGGAAAGATGACATCCTACAATGGCGTTCTATGATGCTCCAAATGGATAGTCACTAACCACTCCTGTCCAATCTGCTGCTGTTTGCTTTAGGATATTGTGTAAACTGTGCATTTAATTATAGCCCTGTGTAAGAGATGGGCGTGGCTTAATTAGTCAATCATTCTATAGTTACATAAGTAGATAATAATAAGCAATAAGCAAAGTAATCATTGTAAGGGAGGTCCACATACTTCTGGCCATATAGTCAATATTCAGCTTCTTCAGCTTCATGCATACTTTTTACAGCACCTGCAGAAAGGTGCTTCCTTATTGAAACTGAGAGCACATAGAGGCTCAACAGCAACAAAAGAAGCATGAAGTGACTCCTCTGAGTCGGGCCTTCTGACCGAAGTGCGTAAGCGAGCGAAGGCCTGTGGTCTTCGTCTGGGCTGTCTGCAGCCTTCCTGAAGCCTTCATTTTGGAGCCAGGCGTCATGGGCTTTTTTAACCACTTGCTGAGACACAGAAATCTATTTTTCGGTTTCTGTGTGAACAATAGAGATCTTTTATCAGTGTTTCTTTTTGAAAGAAAGAAAGAAAAACTTTGTTCCAAACAGAATTGCAATATATGGATTTAAAAAAAAAAAAAAAAAAAGCATATTGTTTTACAGTCAGCTGTCACAGTCAGCCACACAATTCACACCTCACTGAAAAAAGCCATCTTATAGTCAGGGCTCAAATACAAAGAGAGATTTTTTTTTTTAATCTGTCACCTATGAACAAGCAGGGACAGCAAACAAACGGATACAGATAACAGCACTTTATCGCGGCAAGTCTACTTCCTGTCTAAAAGGAAATCTGACATTTCTCCAAGTTATGGGAATTATTCTACTAGAGTTCTTATCCAGTCCCTCTGACCGTTGCGGACAGTCACATGGGGGAGGGGTTTTGTGTTAATTCTGCATTTTGACCACAGGCAGCAATGGTATCAGCTAGCTTGGGCATGCAGAAACATTTAGGCGCTCCCCTGACACGAGACATCACCGAGGGCCAGGCAGCCGGGCTCAGGATGGACCGAGACCGCAGCTGAAAGGTTCAGGGGTGCCAGGAGTCACACCTGAGCCCCCAGAGTCACCTCTCCATGTATTGCTGTAATAATGAAATCAGAGTGTTCCTGGCACAAACTGTTAAGTCATGAAAGACAAAGGTATGGCAGGACAGAGGCAGCGGAGACAGAGGTGGTGTGTGTGCTGATCTTTTCCAGGAACACTGCTCTGTGCTTTTAGTAAGCCCTCTCCAGTCAGGGAGAAGGCTCCTCCCCTTCCCCCAGTTCCCCACCCCCTCAAGTCCGATCCCATCCAGGCAGTGAACACCCCCCCCTCTCCGAACCGAAGCCCCATTCCAGTAAAAGGAGGCTCCCTGGCGCCATGGTTACTGACAAACCTGCAAGCATCCGTGCACATGCCAGTGCCGATTCAGTGCGCGTGCCAGTGCCGGCTCAGT
This sequence comes from Cryptomyrus ogoouensis, assembly GCA_025773925.1. Taxonomy (NCBI): domain Eukaryota; kingdom Metazoa; phylum Chordata; class Actinopteri; order Osteoglossiformes; family Mormyridae; genus Cryptomyrus; species Cryptomyrus ogoouensis. The sequence continues at coordinate 2,733,022 of JAOYFF010000042.1, forward strand.
GCGCGCCAGAGACCGTGGTTTGACGAGCGCCATTTTAAGAGCTACCTGCACACCACAGAAAGGCAAGGGTGCCGGGCAAAGCGTTGGTAAGTGAGCGGCATACAGTCCCCAAGTGGCAGAGCTTCTACTCCATCCAACTTTCTCTGCTGTAGTTACTCACTGCTGTCATACAATGATGGTCCCTCTGCCTGCCTGCCTGCCTGCCTCTCTCACCTCCCAGCATGCGGCCAAACCACGGCCCTGCCTGGACTCTGGGTCAGCATCTGAGGGCTCTTAATGGCCATCGACTGTTCCCGGCTCCTCTGAATGCTCCACTTTGCCTCTCTGTGTGAAACGGCTGCGGCGTTTACTAGAAATGTCCGTCTGACTTGACTCCGCTAAGTACTCAGCTGTGCTCTACCCGGCCCCCGCACGCTGGCGGCCGCATGAAATCGAACTCCGCCTGTGTCACTTGTTTGCTTTCAGAGAAACATCTCTCATCTTCCTAATGAACTTCCAATACAGAACGACCCTTTGGCAGGAAAGATAACCCAGGCGTCCCTGACGAGCACGGAGCACCAGGACCTATTCCAAAGAACAGACAAATGAAGCAGCCTGCGGCCGCTATTGGCATGGAGCCATGGGCCCTGACACACTAATTCACAAGCATGTGGAACGCTGACTCCACAAGCGTGTACCAGGTAATGTCACAGGTTCCTTCTGCATTTTGGTTGTGGATACAGCCAGTTACTTTTCCTCAGATAACAGGACGCTGCTGCAGCGGAAGAACCGGTACCATGCTACCCTACAAGTGGCACGCCCAGAGCGCACGCCAGCGTGAGCAGGACACAGCACAGCAGCATAAATAAACCTCATTTGCAGATTATGACGGGAATACTCGCAGCAGCTGAATATAATTAAGGGAGGCGGAGGGGGGGTTCACGTCTGCCTGCTGCTTACACGCCTCGTAAAAACATGCCGTGAGAAGAGTCTACTGCTTGGGGCTGGGCCCCCTGGTTGGAAAAGACGGCAGGTGGTGTAGAGGTGCTGGACTCAAAGGAGCAGGGCTGATGATAGTGTAAGGTTGTAGGTTTAAGTCCCAGGAGGTGCCCCGGGCTGGGAAATACACAGCAGCGCCCAGCAGGGGGCAGACGCTCACTCAGCAGTCAGCCACACTATGGAAACCAACTGCTGACATACTGCCTTAGCAGAAACACAAAGCAGAAAAAACTGTGTTGTGCATGTCCCTGTTCCAGTGTTCTGTGGCGTTACCCCAGGGCCCGGCTGTTCCAGTAAGAGGAGCAGCAGGCAGTGTTGTTGATCGGCTCAGTGGGTGGGGGGGGGGGGGTTCCTTTCCTGTAAGCCAACGGCCAGCAGCACTCGTGTTTTCTTAGGGTTGTGTCGGGCTGGAAGGAATGCTGAGCCCCAGACGGGGCTGGACGAGCTCCAGGGACAGAGGGAGATGGAGAGCTGGCCGAGGAGGGGGCTCAGGGGGGTGTAATGCAAAGTGGGTAATGAAGGACAGCAGCATGGAGGCACTGGCACATAGAGTTCCCTGCTATTGTTGGGGAAGAGGACGCACAGAACTCGCTATAGCCAGGCCAGGCACACGTCCCGGGAAGCACTGCTGGGAAGACCCCCCTGGGAGACGAAGTATGCATCACTATATGAGTGGGTATCAGTTGGGGGACTAGTTTCACACTGGGGCTACACCATCAAAATTAAAACAATCAATTGCTACATGCAACGGGGCTGTCAGAGACCATGCGCTAGACTTACCCTTGGCATGGAAGGTCCAGTCCTGACGGTGGTACTCCTTCAGCCGGACCCTGTGCTGCTGGCCCCTCTGGCACACCTGGTTGTAGAACTGGTGCGCCAGGTGAACGTAGGCTGCAGGGATGGCACCGGCCACACCCTTGGCCCCGAAGAAGCCATTGACCTCGGGCGATGCCATGAGGATGTGGTAGTCGGCATGGGTGGCCAGCACCAGCCGCATGTAAGCGCGTGTCAGGTTGAAGTAGCCAGACGTAAGGTAGACGGTGGCATCCTGGCCGGCCTCGGTCAGCAGCCTCACCGTGGCCTCCTCATCCAGGTGGATGCCCAGCGGCTTCATCTGCACCAGTGGGAACACCCAGGTGTCTCCATGGGCCGCCGAGTCTGCATGTCGCTGATGGAGCCCTGCGGTGTCCACCACCTTCATAATTCTGCAGCGCGCTGAGGCGGAAAACTGGGCACGGTTACCTAGGGGAAGAGCAGAGTAAGCAGGAGTCAGGGGGGACTGCAGGAACAAGAGAGTTAGCAGGAGGGGGGCAGGGCCCAGGGTCTAAGGAACTACAAAAGATGCACAGGGGGAGGGGGCAGGGCCCAGGGTCTAAAGAACTACAAAACATGCACAGAGTCAGGGGGAGTGGGCAGGGCCCAGGGTCTAAGGAGGGGGATGGAACAGGCACATAGGGGCACTGTCACATACCGGTATGTTACTGGAACGGACACACACACATAAAAACTTTTTTGTTTTCCACCATCAATCTCAGTGCATTGACCCCTAAAGCCCATAAATTAACTGAGTGGGAAAAGGCGCACAGAAACACGAGACACCAGGAAAGCCAGGAGGCGTGGCGACAAGACGCAAGCCAGCCAAACCGCAGGAAGGGTGGCACGCCCGCCCCGGCACCTCCTGACCCAGCCCAACCCATCGCATTCCCTGGGGTCTCCTGTCGGGAAATGCAGATAAACAAGGGTGTTGCCCAGAAACAGATTTGCACCGGGGGAGGGGGGGGACTGGGGGTGTCACAAGGACACTTTGATATCCAGCCACCAGAGTCCATAACACACACAGCAACAAGCAGTTTACTGCATAATCACGGCACTGCCCTTCAGCCAATCAGAGACCACCACAACGAGGTCACAGCCTGACGACCCGCAGTGGGATGGGGTTAGGTCAGGTCAGCTGGGGGCTAGCCCCTCCGAGCGAGGCTGGGTTATATATAGTAACTCCGCCCACCCCCCGGGACCCAGCGTGTACAGTAAAGGCAGCCGAACAGGAGGCCAAGCATCGGTTACTGGCACTGAGGAGGATCGGGTTTCGCCTGCTGTGCTGGAGTGAGAGAGCGAGAGCGTGCATGTGTGAAGGAGAGCAGCTGGCAGAGCGAGGCCGGAGGCGGGGCCTGTGCACTGCCATACACACTAGGGCTGCAAGGTTAATCATCTTTAAATCTCGATCTGGATTCATATGCCTATGCAATCTCATTCCTACATGACTGCGATTCTGCCGTGTTTGCATTTTCCGGAAGATCCGTTGTATCAAATCAAGCACTACCTTCTTCCATAAGCAGTATCAACAAATGACAGGACTGCATTACACCATATGATGGACTGTACACAGGAAGAGGGGGGCAGATTTGAAAAGAAAAATCAAATGTGTGACATTGTGAAAGAACAAGCTTCAAAAACATGAACAAAATGTTCAGAAGACCCTTCCGGTGACAGTGAGGAAGATGAAAGACAAACTCCAGTTCAAGAAATGTCGTGCTTGAAGCAAGTTTTTTTTTTTTTTTTTTGAAGGTGTTATAATTAAGTGCAGACGTGGTTTAAGTTCATGCATTTCTAGTTGCTAATGACCTGTTTGTTAAAACCCAGTTCTGTAAAGTCTGGGTGACAATCCCATTTTAGTGACAATTACAGCGTTTGTTCCATCTTCATAAAGACGATATGAAATGCAAATAATATGAAACAATCATGAGAGAAATCTCAAAACTGTGCAGGCCTAATACACACAGAAAAACACACTGACTCACGCACTGACCCACACACACTGACTCACACACACACTCACTCACCATGCAGCAATCAGCTGTGAATTGATCAGATCCGGGATGAATGAGTGAGAGGGGCAACACTTACAGTAAAGCTCTGGGAGCCTGATTAAAAATTAAGCAGAATCCGGGATGCAGGGCGTGTGGCTCTGCCTGAAGGATGCTGTCACACCTGCTGCACCCATCTGTCCCTACACTGCTACCCGGTGACATCTGGGCCTGTTCTGCAGCGCATGCCCGCTTCTGCGCTCCACTCATTATTGCCACTACTACCAAGAAATGCATGTCACACAAACTGCCAAAGATGAGAGATGTATGGATAAACTGCAGAAAGCTGCAAATGTCAAAGACCTGACTTGAGTAAAACCTTATATGCACAACCCCAGAGCTTGGTCAGAGGAGTTATAATTGTCTCACCAAAAATGTCAATATACAACAATTGTAAAAACCCATGGCAACACTGCTGCAAACGGGGGTATTTCTGAGCCTTCAAAGCTGACACCGCCTACCTTTGTATGGGTGCACCATCCCCTCCTCCATGTGCACGCTGTCATCTGGCCCCAGTTGCAGCGACACGTCACTCACGGCGCTCACTAGTTCAGCAAAGAAGTCTGCCACCTGGTGGCAGTCCTCCAGCAGGACGTAACGGTCCTGGCGGTTGGTGAAGTACGAGTCACTTAGATTGGCTCTGCAGAAGAGACAAGGACAAGACGCTCAAGATATGTCACGGTAGCATTCCTGTCACTTTTGGGATGGCTACAAATTCCGCGGACCCCTGAAGGGAGGACGCTCTGCTACAGAACGTCAGCCAAACAAACAGAACAGAGGGGTGGCCTGCCCCAAGAAGTTGCAGGAAGAGCCTGAGGATGTGCATGTCACGTTCATAAAGAGGTACAGGGGCATGAGAGAAAGGGCAGCATGGCAGGAGAGGACAGAGACCCAGACAGATACGGACCCGCTGATGATGAGGCTGTCATCAAAGAGGTAGACCTTGATGTGCTGCACGCCAATGGTCTCATTGAAGCGCTCAGGGACGAGCAGGCGGAGCAGTCCCCGCAGATCAGGCGTGTGGTAGAGGGCGACACGGGTCTGCTGTGGGAAGCGGCGCAGCAGGGGCAGCAGGATGGAGCGAGAGTTATTCGTACCTGCAAGGGAGCGAGAAGTACGGGCACGCTGAATTCACATGCTACATCGCCAACGTGGCACAAATATCCTACACACATGCTGGAAGGCCCGCCCACTCGCAGGATCGGCCAATGGTATCCTCCACACATGCTGGAAGGCCCGCCCACTCGCAGGATCGGCCAATGGTATCCTCCACACATGCTGGAAGGCCCGCCCACTCGCAGGATCAGCCTATGGTAACTGATGTTGCACCAAGGTGCCACCGGGCCACTTAGACACGCGTCGGGTGCTTCATTTCGCTCAGTAAGAAACAGCTGATCACGCTCCAACGCTCACGGCGCTCCACCTCTGCTCTCAGCTCCTAGAGCAAGTCAGCATCACGACATCTCCACCATATGCAGAACTAGATTAATGCTAATAAGAACTGTAACATATTTCCAGATGTTACAACCTCAATGCACGACAGCGCATGAACCGCAGATAACCCTCAAGGAGAGAATCCGCAGATAACCTCCCTGGGAGCATGAACCCCCGTGGCACCATCCCTACGAGAAGAAGGTGAGCAGAGAAAGGCGATCCCACCCCTCCAGCCACACGGAAGCTAACTGGGAAACGAAGGTATTAACCGCTGACAGAATCCGCACCTCGAGAGCCGCGAGTGTAGTCCAGCAGGATGGAGACGCGGAGGCCAGAGGTGCCAGCTGTGTCCTGTGAATGCTCCAGAGCCTCCTGAAGGCAGTCTACCTGCAGAGCCCCAACGAGCGGGGTAGGGCGAGTGAGGAGGTCAGGGCATAAATATAATTATCCAATTTCTACAAAATAATACATATTATAAACAAGGCATGGCAGTGGGAGTTTTGGAGTTTTTGTTCCTCTCCGTTCATTTATTTTTTTGTCTTCCCTTTTCCCTGTTTTTGTATTATTCTATTTTAATGATGTAATATATCACAACACACCCTTGTAAAGCACTTTGGGGCAACTCGGTTGTGAAAGGCACTATATAAACTGAACTGAATTGATTTGAACTGAACTGTGAAGTGAAGTGAACTAAACTGTGAAGTGAACTGAACTGTGAAGTGAAGTGAGCTAAACTGTGAATTGAAGTGAAGTAAACTGAATTGAAGTAAACTGAACTGTGAATTGAAGTGAAGTAAACTGTGAATTGAAGTAAACTGAACTGTGAATTGAAGTAAACTGAACTGTGAATTGAAGTAAACTGAACTGTGAACTGAAGTGAAGTAAACTGAATTGAAGTAAACTGAACTGTGAATTGAAGTAAACTGAACTGTGAATTGAAATGAAGTAAACTGTGAATTGAAGTGAAGTAAACTGTGAATTGAAGTAAACTGAACTGTGAATTGAAGTAAACTGAACTGTGAATTGAAGTGAAGTAAACTGTGAATTGAAGTGAAGTAAATTGAACTGAACTGAACTGTGAAGTGAACTATATGCATGTTGCTAGCCTGAGGCCATGGACTTAACCTAGAGGCTGCTGGTTCAACAGCCTGAACTGTATTAAATGGTAAAAGTCGCTTTGACTGAAGCCACAGAATAAAAACAGAAATCTCCAAACACTGCCAATGGAAAGGATTCATGAATCTGGAGAACTCTCAGTTCCATCTCAGCCAGGTAGACAGCACCCCAGCCAGTCTCACCAGGTCCTGTTCCAGGGGTCCCGTCCCAAGATACAGCGAGGCCATCACCACCCTGCTCTTGGCCGTCTTAATGCGTGCCTGATTCAAAACAGAAAAAAAACAAACAAGAAAAAACAAACAGAAGCAGGTAAGTAAAGCGAGACAGCAAGTCCCGCTAAATCCAGCGCTGTAATCAATGGGAATCCATGGTGAATGCTGTCGCACACAAACGCACGTATATCATTTCAGATCGATGGGCGGCTGGCCGTTGTGAGGCCGCCACAAACGCATTTCCCGGCTCACTGGGTCCTATTTCTGACTGTAAGCTTCATTGATATAGAAAAAAAAAATAAAAAGAAAAAATAAAAACGCCAGCCAGTCGTCTCGCCTCAGGGAAGAGTGTTCGGACTGGGCCGGGGCTAAATGGCATCCAGGAAGAGGCCAGGCGCCTCTCAGAGAAACACAGGTCCGTTTGGCACGGGTCAGAACACGCCGGTACAGATGCCAGCCCACTGGGATCCACTTTAACCCCCCTGCCCCAGCCTGAGGCTGCCAGTCTGCATTAGGATGTAAACACTGTATTTCCCGAAAATGTATCAGATATTTAAGTCTGACGGACAGCTGTTACACCCAGGAGGCATCCTGCCTCAAGCCGTATACTTCCTGGGATAGGCTCTGGGGCACCATGACCCTGTAACAGAGGAAGAGGATGGAAGGACGGACGTATGGATGGATGGATGAACATTAATGCTGAGGAGGCTTCTCAACTATTTAAAGGAGAAGTTAGCATATATGCAATATATGTATTTGCATATATACACATGTACCCCCTGTCAGAATTCACCCTGACCCCTGTGTGTACAGAGCATGCATGTTGCTGCCATCCAGGCACCGTAACAATTCTTAATCTAATCTATAGTTTCTGACATGGTGCGATGCCTATGATAACAGACAAGAGCAACACTGTGTGTCCTACAAACCCGACAGAAACACTGGAATGCTGGGGTCAGAAGGGTCCAAGAAAAGAGGATGGGGCAAGCAGAGGCTCGACTCTTTCACAGGAACCCAAAAATTCCCCCATAAACATGCCTTTATTCCATGCATGGCATGTTCCAGATATTCAATCAGCGTGATACGTGATCTGAACAATGCCTGCTTTCACGTTTAACGACCTTGTCAGAGAACGGCGGCGTTGAGCACATTGCGCACGCACGGGCTTTGTTGGTGCGGTGACGTGCGCTTTTCCGAAGTATCCGGTGTCTCTCTGTGCCAGGCAGGCACTTAAGAAGGCCCGCACTAGTCATATCACACACAGACACTTTGTTATCTGACACACTTTGATGTGCACAGCACCGCCCGTCCGGCCAACATCCAAACTGGTTATTATCTGTAAGAAAACCCCCTTTCACCATCGCCATGAACTATACCCTCTCCTTTGTATGGTGTCACTTCAGGTTAGCGAGAGCACCAGGTTACGGGAAGCTTCCCACAGAATAGAAATAAACAGCGCGGAGTGAAACTCCCTGCAGGGCAGCTCCGCAGCCCAGTATGAGCACAGAGCCAGCCGGGCAGCAAACAGGCAACCTTCAGCCCACTGTCACATCCTCACAGCTGCTGGAATCTAAAGGACAGGCCGTACAGGTCACCGAGCCGCCGCGCAAACGGCATTACGGGATTTTTATACTAAAAAGAAACAATCAATCGCTCCGGGAAGTGACTGGTTTAGCGTGGGGCCAGAAGCTCAGCAGCCCCAACATCCGTCCTGTCAGGTCATGTTGACTTTTAGCTCGATTCGGAGCCTGCGTCACTTTTATCAAAGGACGGCTCCTTTGACAGTGCTCTGATCCATATTCCACATAAAATTGGCATAAATTGGCTGTGCAAACAGTGACAAAGATGTGCGAGAGATAAAATATGGCTGTAAAAATGGCAAAAGCCATCCTGCTCACTCAGAACCAAGGAATGCAAAGAAAAAGGAGGAGGGATACAGGATTATTTGTGCAGGCGTGGCCTTGGTAAGCAAAAGAATAGGTTAACAGAGACCGGTCAGAAACTCAGAGCAAATCTTTTACTGTTACCTTTCTGCCAGCTCACTGCAGCCATGCTCATGGGTGATATTGTGTGTGGCTTATATAAATAGTACAGACATGAAGATGTTCTTAATGACAACAAGGTATAAAAACATATCCACCTGGCCCATAGCCTGAGGCTGGCCAATCACAGGCAGGTAGGCACACTGACCTTCATGACCTGGTAGAACTCAGTAGGGGAACGCAGCACACGGACGTGGGCTCCAGGGACGCGGAAGGCTGGTGCGTGCTCAGCCATCCAGCGGAACCGCAGCGGCAGCTCCTCCACGGTGGGGCGGCGCGACGTGGCCGGGGGGGTCACGGGCTCTGCATCAGCCAGCAGGGGAGCAAGAAGGAGCAGCGAGGACCTAGGATGGAGCACACAATGGAGGACAGTGATCTAAACACCGCCGTGGACAGGGATTCAAATACCGCCCGAGACAGGCTGGAGTAGACAGGGACCCAAACACCACCTGGTACATGATGAAAACAGCTACTGTCATCTATTAATGTTTCATGCTGAGTCTATTACATAGGCTAACACGGTGAACAGTGAGCTGGCACAGGCAGCTGACCAGTGAGGCACTATGAAACTATGAAAACCATGTATAGCACTGTCAGGCATCACTAATGCGATAATTAGGCTAACGGGAAAATGAAATTACACACGTCTCATTAAGCGCCTGCCACACTTCTGTATCCTGACTGTTGGTGTCATGCTGGTTTTCCTATGGGCCTGTCATTGGCCCCACCCTAGCTATCACCGTCACAAAGCTGTGGCCGGCACAGCTTCAGCACCCGTTGGTAAGACCGCTAGAGATGTCCACACTCTAAGGTCGATGGCTTTCCACTTGGGGTGAAAGACTGAAAGATATGATACACGGTACACCCAGGTGAAACTTAGAAGAAGTATAAATATGAGGGGAAAGATTTCTAGCTAGATGAAAATGGGTTTGAATGAACTGGAACAACCGGATACAATGGAGAAAGATGGGGGGGGGGCAGTCATCGTCAAATATTTAACAAAAGCATCTGAGCGGAAGAATGGAAGGCTAGCAAGGCAGCTCCCATCCGGGCTTTGAGGATCCCGTGTGTCAGTCATGCGTCTCATGCCGTAACTTCCAGTTAACAAAGCCAGGCAGAAGGTGGAAGTTTGAGTAGTTTGTGACAAAGCTGCCAGTCAAGCAAAGACATAAATAACGACACTAATAACACTGCTGTCCCTTGGGCGTTTGTGAGCGGGAAGGAGGGTGTGTCACACCGACAACAAAACATGCTGCTTTCTATTGTCCGACCAGGGAATCTACCCTGCATGACTGCACAAGAGTTGTTAAAATGCCTTTGTCTGAACCACAACTGGTCGTTCCAGTGGGAAAACACGAGAAACAGAGGAGGGAAGGAACTGGGGGGGGGGGGGGTCCCATGCAAAGTTGTATGGCTCAGCGAGTTTGTTGTGCCCATGATTAGAAGGTTACTGATTCAAATCCCATGTTCAGCAGAGTGATTTCATTGTGCGGCCTTAACCCCAATTGCTCCAGGGACTGTCTGACCCTGCTTCATAATTTGTGTGTTGTTTTAGATAAAAGCTTCTGCTAAATAAGTCAATATGCAATCAGTTGGCTTAGAACCCGCAGCCTGGGCCCTGGCAGGACTCAAGCCCACGTTCAGCTGGGCCCTGGCAGGACTCAAGCCCACGTTCAGCTGGGCCCTGGCAGGACTCAAGCCCACGTTCAGCAGACACAGCAAGTGTGTGGTAGCCGATGACGCTCCAAAGAAACAAGACCCAAAAGCAAGCGTGAAGGTGTAGGAGTCCAAAATAAAGGTGCTCTGATGTTTCCAGGCTCCAGCTTGACACAGAGGGATGACTTCATTCAGATTAAGGTCTTTCGATAGACACAAATGCAAAGTGTGATGTCACCTGCCCTTTTAAAAAACACCTGGCCGCGAGTCTGCAGACCTGGCATGACAGGCGTCTGTGTCGTTCCCACCGTACTGCTGTTTGTAAAAAGGGGCGGAGATCCACTCCAAAAAAGCTCCAGGTGCTGTGAACAAAGACCTCACCACCACAGCAGGGAGTCCAGCTACGCTCGACATTGGTTTTCATTTTTATTTAAAATAGACATCCTTTACACATATCCTGCATTCGATTCTCTCTCTCTGAGTCGGAACTTGGATGAAAACGTCACGAAAAACGTCACTTCCTGTCGGAAACACGCCTCTTTTATGACTTTGATGTCAGACAGAATTTTCTTGTCTGAGTTGCCCCGTGACATAATTTCAACATGGCAGCTTACACACTCAACAGTAAATCTTTAAAAATGTTTATTTTGTTGAATGTATTAATAGTTATAAACGTATTTGCATATGTTTGATTTAGAGAATACAATATCATGACCGTAAACAGTATCCTATCATGCAATATCAGATTTTTACCAGACTTGTTAGTGTCTTTGGTTTGTTTG